>CANXYC010361131.1:0-11255 GCA_948193065.1 Aleurites moluccanus
TGAATATTTAATCATCTTAGAGGTTCTATTATTAATTTCTAACATCAATTTAATTTATCTATTAAGGAAAATTCTGCATTTAATTCAAATTTACTGTTCATATTACTATTTGTGACAGTCCCAAAATTCTGATTTCTTACACATTAATTACCATTAATGACTTCAAATTGCTTGCAATAAATTCTATACACCTTTTATTAATTATTCTAACCAGCAGACTTAAATAAATCTAAAAGAAAATAACTTTGGAAGAAAATTTACCTTATTTCTTCAAAACTGAAATTCCTGAGAATTCTTGCTTAATCTGATGATTTCTGCCTTAATATAGAATAATTTAGAAGTCTAATACATTAATTTAAGTATTAATGCCTTAGAAAATAAAATGGAACTAATCTGATATAAGACTAAAATTAACGAAGAAAGAAGAAAGGAAAAATCGTGAAAAATGCTATTGGGTTGCTGGGGTTAAATAGACCACTGCCCCAGAAAATCTCGCTTTCCAGCTCGCCAAACTGATCCGGCAAAGCTACCTCGCACATGCCAGCTAGCCATTCCTAGCTAGCCAAACTGATCCGGCAATGCCACTTCGCCAGCTCGCATATGTCTCTTCGTATATGCTGCCTCGCCAAACTCTCTTCGCGAACTCTTCCTTGCGTATGTTGCCTCGCAGATGCCACCTCGGCAATGCCTTTTCGCCTCTTCGCCAACTCACTTCGCCTATCTCCCTATTCGCCAAACTCTACTCTCGAATTGCCACTTCGCACATTCCCTCTTTGCCAAATCCTCTTCGCCAAAGCCTCTTCGCCAAATCCTCTTCACCAAAGCCTCTTCGCCAAATCCTCTTTGTCAAAGCCTCTTCGTGTATGCCACCTCGCATATGCCTCTTCGCCAATTGCCACTTCGGCAATCTCACCTCGCCACTTCGTATTGTAGGCTCGCAAAATGCCACCTCGCATTTTGCCGGCTCACCATACCAAGTCCTTGCTGAGCTGAAACCTTTCCTGGACAACTTACACTAACTTAACTCGCAAATGAGCTACAAACATCCAAACTTCCTGATTCTTTTTACACTTAAAATAGACATGCAGGGGCTCAAACATGTCCAAAATCCAAATCACAAGAGCAACTGCACAGACCATGGTGACTCTTCAAATTCACCCAAACTTTCTTCCTTAAAATCCATCCGGACAGTCCTGAGAAAATCCACTCTCCACTGAGATATACTTATTCAAAAATCCTGAAATTTTACAGCCAATACCATAACACATAAAGAAATATTTTTCATGTTTACACCTTTGGCTTAATCTGCTTCAGTCATTCCCAGTAATTCCAAACATACAAAGACTTCCTACATAAACACTCAACTAGACCAGTCCCGCTCAAAGGGACATCACTCATCACACATATAGAATTCTACCAAGCTATTTTACAGAATTTTAGTTAAGACATAAACTCATAACTTTTATGTTTTACACTCAACCAAATTATTTTTCTAAGAATATGCAATTAACCATCACAATTCCTGCAACCAGAATTTCTGATTCCCTCATAACATTCATACCCTTAATTAAATTTGAATTCATCAATTACACAATAAATAAAATATGACAAAATGGCAGATATTACAGGATGATACATTGTGGTTTATAGATTGTGTATGTGATACTGGGTTCTACGGGTGTCCGTCGCCATTGGTATCTCCCGTGCTCTAGGACCGTCACGATCCGAAAACGGGTCGTGATAGTCCCACAATTTTGTTTAATTGTACTTTGGCCCAAAATTTTTGCTTATTTATATTTTTGACCCCAAAACATTCTGTAATTTATTCTGTCTATTTTGTTTATATTCAACCTCAAGTGTGGGGAGTGAAATACCTTATTTTAAGTTGTTCTATCATTTAAAAATAGTTTTGGGTCATTTCTGGATCGCAGACAGTGGATTTCAAAAATTGCCCCCAAAGTTGCCATAAATTACAAATTTGCCATTATTCTTATTTTCAGTATTCCAAAATATTTTTCAACTCTTTCTCTTCACCATAATTTCACATAAAATTAACTTATTTAATCCCCCCAAGTCTGGGTCAAAAATTCTTAAAATAGTCGGACTGCTATTTTCCCGGCAGTGTAATTAACACCGGCATTTTTCAGGACAGTATCTCAAAAGTGATCAGATTGAGGCTCAAAAATTCTTAAATATTATTCTCTATCATTCTCTGTATATGTCAATAATCAATTGAGCCTATTCATACTTCAATTAATACTTCATCAATCACTGTAATTCACTATATCCATGTATTATCTACTATTCTATCTCACTATCTTCTGTTCTGTTTGCTAGGGTATTACGCTCTAGGCCCCTTCAATAAAATTCGTCTTCAAATTTTCTCATCCAATACTATAAACATCGATATATGTTTCTCAAATAATCTCCAATTATCTTTGTAGATAATTTCTCTATATTGCTTATCATCTTACTTAGACTGATGTGTCAAATTCTATAGTCTTTTTATCATCTGAGCTATTCCATGATTCTCATATGATTTCTTATCAGTATATGATCTATAATCCATAAACATTTGATAATACAGTACTTAGACTTTTAATATACTATACCTTAATATTTTTAATCACTTTATCGACATCATTGCATTAATCTTTAATTTTTATACTTTATCATTTCGACCATTAACTCGTTTCCCATGAGCATATTCCCTAAACTTCAATAAACAATAGCTTAATATTTATGTACTTAGATTTGAACCTCAATAATCAGTTAAGTGTACCATTATAGGGACTATCATTATGTCATATACTTATCATTTTACTTAATTGCTATAACATGTATCTATTCTTTCATTACAATCATATTCTTATCTTTTTCATTATTTTATACCTCAATAGCTTCATATTCTTTATTATTTGGAATCATCCATCATACTTACTCATCATAATTGCACACATTCTATCATCCAATTATTTACAATAACATTATTCTTATTACGCTATTACTTATAACAAATATTTAAAACTGATTTTACTTCCTCATCGTCTATTATCAATTTAGCTGATACTAACATAGTCAATATCAACTTATCATATATTGATTCAATCTTTATATTAATCTCTTTTAGCCATGTTCAATTCTCATTCATTTTCAATTTACTATCACTTTTATCAATTTTCATTAAGCACTTCTTTCTACCTTACACAATAAATTTATACATACATAAATATAACTAGAATATGAAAATCATAATGGATAACATTGATAGCTATATTAACAAATAACTTCAAATGACGAGACAAATCCTATACACCATGGTACACTTATTAACTCATTTATACTTATGACACATATTTTAAACCTTTAGCTCTTATACCACCTCTGTCACGACCCGCTTTTGGGCCGTGATGGTCCTAGGATACAGGTAGACTTAAGGTCACCAGAAACCCGTAGAACCCATTAACAATCTAATTATCAATTATTCAATCAATCTTAATTCATTCATCAAAGCTTAATTCCATTCATTACTTATAAATTTTACAAAAATTTTGCCTGAGTTTCCTTTATAATTTTAACCTTATTCCTGACCCAAAACTAGGTCTTTCATAAATTACACAGCCTGTACTAAAATTATTTTTACACTCCTAATAATTTGCCATCTTTATACCCTTAACTTCACAGTTTAACAGACATACATGGCACTTCTAAAATCTTTTTCAAAACATGTGAATTTTATTTTAACATATTTCAGTATCACTGTCTTGTATCAATTATTAAGCATTACACATTACAGTTTGAATGCCACTGAAACATCAGTTATTTCACTGTTCATACATCATTATAATACTTCGTTACCTAATTAGACATAGTACTATGGAGCTCTAAGAATTGACACTCACGATCTTAGAGAATAAAATTCTACCTTGATGTACTTGACATTCCAAGTCAGAAAAGAAACTGACTTGGAATTAGCCTTCTCTATCTCATTCCTGTAAAAATTATAAACCACAATAGGGTGAGTATAAAAATACTTAGTGAGCATGTATACATCATTAACTAGGCGATATAAACATATGATAACAAAAGTTGTCATTAGTAGTCAAGTGTCAATAAATACTATGAAGAATATCAGTATATTCAATTTACATATCATGGTTAATTAATTTGCACACTAAATGTCTTTGAAAGTTTAGAATAGGTAACAATCAAATCAATGATAGAATGGCCATCAATGGTAAGCAATAAGATATAAGTTTGGAATCAATGAACAAGTAAACAATACTCATATCCTGTAGGTAAGACATATAAAGGGCCATGAAACTCGTATCACATGTATCAATCACGTATCAATATACATAAAACTGATGATATGTTATGGCTAGGATAGTTAGCCCTTCCTAGCTAGGGTATCATATATAGTCAATGTGCACATTGTCGATGGTATGTACCCACTACCCCATTGGGAGGCAACTTTATCAAATCTCATGTAAATAGGCCACGGGAAATCAATACAATATCCAGTATTTATTAGGGACATTACGGTATAATGGCTTTCGATCGATACACATAGGTTTACTTGTCAATACATTTTATTAATCATGTATCATTTTCTTTTTTTAATACAAAGGTAGCAATTAACAATAAATATCATGGTATACGGTTAAACATTTGGTATGTAGATTTTTAAAAGCAATTCGGGTACATAGTCAATCAAGCGCAATAGGCATTTCAATATATTCAATAACAATCAATGAATATGGATAATTTCAATCTTTAGGGAGATCAAAGAATAAACAATAAATACAAAGTAGATTTAATCAAGAAGGAAACATGTTCATTGGGTCAACATATCACGGCATGAATGTGATGTATACATTACTCACCTTAGCTTATGACTTGAATATTTTCCTTTTTCCTTTATCCTTGATTCTTTGCCTTATATCTTATGGTATCCATCATATCTCTTATTCATTCTAAACTCTACATATCCAATTAATTTTCATTTGGATACAATTTAACATAAAATTACATTACTTATATTAAAGAAAATTACTCAATTTTCCAAGTTACTAAGGTTTTTCTGTGCAAATTTTTTTACTGGCAGCCCGTGCTCCATTACTCATATCTCTCTCTCTCTCTACACTTATCCAATTGTTAAATTCTTATTCCTACTTAAATTAACATATTAAGCTCTAATATATCCAAAATTCACATTAATCCTACTGCTACACAATTTATGGTGTCAATTTAAACTTAGGCTTATAACCAGCCCTATTATCCCGCATTCTGTCTACAATCATATTTTGGCAGTCTGTATTGTTTTATCTCATAACTCAATCTATACTAATCCAATTACTGCAATTCTTTTTACTATTGAAATATACAAATAAAATTATAACATATCCAAATTTCAGAATTTTTGGATCACTGAACAATTATTAGTGAATTTCCAAATTTAAACTACTTCCCTGAAATCTTTATCTGAACAAACCTTGTTTCTATGCCTATAATTAATTTCATCCTCATCCAATTACAAAACCATTTTACAGCCATTTACATAACATATAAATGAAAATCTTTCATGTTTAAAACTTTATCTAATTAAGAATTTAAGGTCCTCATATCCATAGAACTCAGTAGTCTATATTATGTTTATCAGTCAATCCGGACAGATTACACTCATGACCTAATATCTCATATACCACAAATCCAATTGCAAAACCCTTTTACAGAATTATATATAAGACATAAATGAACACTTTTTATGTTGAATACTTCTTCTAATTCTGTCTCTATCATTATATAAAATAAAAATACAGTACCATTTTTCCATAACCCTAATTCTAGATCAGTCACAATTTTAACTCAATAACTCTTTCCTCACTTCGAATTTTATAAATTCCTTTTTTTGAAATCTAATTAATATGTTTACCTACAACTTTTATGTTTTGTCCATCCTCAAATTTAGTCATTAAAATTTCGGAATATTGACTACAATTTACTGTCTCAAATCAGATTTCAGAAACTATATAAACCCTAGTTTATTCTTTACATTTTTAACTTAATTACCTCAATTTTTTGCCAAATCAAACCTTAGAACTCTTAAACAATTAAAAATGATAAGTTTAGAATCATTACCTTGATTTAAAATACTTGAATTGCCCTCTTCTTTTGCTCCTCCAAATGATTGAACACAAAATTCTATGCATTTTCTTCATAAAGCTTCTTCCTTCTTCAATTTCCTATCTATTTTAGGTTGATTTCTTTGGAAAGGTTAGAAAACTTATTTCCTTGGTAATTCTCCATTAATGGTTCGACCAACCTCCTCCTAATAGCTATTTCCATCCTCTTTTTATATACACCAAAAGTCAACTCAAAAAGAAATGAAGACAAAAAAAAAAAAAGAATTCTCTAGAATTTTAGCTATTTGTCACCTTTTCAATTAATTGATAAATCAATTAATTATTTTCTATGAAAAAATCATATTCTCACCACCATGGCTAGCCACCTAGCTCCCTTTCTAGAAAGAGTGGGTCCTACATGTGAACACTCATTTTCTGCATCCCTCGGACTCGTGCCAAGTCGACCGGCACTCACCGGAACCAAACCCATACTCAGACGGACTCATTGCATTGGAGCGAAGTCGGACCCGAGCTGCCACCCTCAAGGGAGGGCGATGGGCGGTGCCGCCGCCCCCCTTCGGCGGGACTGCCAAGCCACTTTTGGGCTGCCGCCCCTCTTTCTCAGCCCATGTCGCCAAGGGCCTCGGCAGCACCGCCACCCCCTCCAGTGGCAGCCCCCTTGCCTATAAATATGAGACCCCCTCCTTCATTATTTGGATCCCGAAATCACTTGAAGTCGAATTTTCCTTCTCGGATTTCTTCTATTCTCTATCATACACCGATTTCTTCTTATTTCTTTAACTCTAATTGAGTTTCAAGAATAATCAATTCGGGGCATGTGGAGCCCATTTTCTTTAATTCTCTTTAAACTAAAGAAGGACCAAATTCGGGGCGTGTGCAGCCTCAAAATTATTTCTAACAAAATTATTATGTTGATTTGCTTGTTTTGAATTATCAGATAAAAGACAATCCGATCATCGTCCCGGGCTTCAACCAATCCAAAGTGGAGCTCTGATCCGGGCAAGCAATCCGACCGCTTTCTTCTCAAAATGCCAAATAAAAGATAATCCAACCACCGATCCAAGGTGGAACTCCAATCCAGTCGAGCAATCAGACTGCCGCCAATCCGACCATCAATCCAACCCCTGATCTAAGGTGAAATTCTAATTCGGGCTAGCAATTAGACCGCCCTCTTCCCCAAAAGCAAAGGAGTAGGTATCGTCTCCTAACTTTTTCTATTTCTGATATAGCATCAAAATAGGCAAATCTCCTTTATTTTGGTAGAGCATCAAAATAAAGAGTCCAATGCATGATAAGTTGGGCATAAATCAACCCTCCTTCGCAAGAAGGGAGAACTATGTGGGCTTTGATTCCCATTCAACGGGATACGCTGGCAAGCTATCTAAGAGCTTCAAACCCAAAGATGTTAAAAACCACCTCTTTTCTATTAATTGTTTTATTAATTGCTTTATTAAATGTATTATTTGGGGAATGTGTGATCAGCCTAGAACCCATGAGGGCTAGAGTTGATATCCCCTATTTTGGGATTTCTGAATTGTAATAATTTAATTACCTCTTAACTGCTTTATTTGCTTTATTTTATTGCTTTCATCCATTCACTTACTCGCTCATACATCTTTATATCTCATCCTTTAAACTGCTCATGAAAACGCTTTAAATCAAGGTTAAAATTAGAAGCTAAGTTCAACCGAATACCTAGTCCCCGAAATCTCTTTGGTTTCAAAGACTAGTGCACTTATTTTCCTTTGGGATAAAAATTGGAGTCAAAATGGGTTTTTCCCTTAAATTTTCTCAACAAAAATAACTTAAGATGGCGACTTCAAATTGTCAAAATTATTTCCAAAAAAGGGTGCTAAGGTCGCCTCCCAATCCATGAGAAATCGTCCTGAAAAATGAGAGCATCCTCGATCCTCCCTGGATCCGCGGGATGGGTGGTGCTCGGGCGAGGCCTCACAGCTAGTGACTCCACTGGGGATTAAACTTTTTCAAAAGTTAAAGAGGACTACCAATTGGTTGAAAATATTTTCAAGAGTGACTTTTTTACTTGGCTTTTAGTTTAACTTTGATTTTCATGCATCACTACATCACCAGTTACGAAATTCAACCTTTGGATAGTGAGTAGCATTGATCCGACAACTTTCTTTAAGTATGTTAGGAGATAGCAAAAGCATCCACCCCGCGACGAATCTTCAAATCCTTTTTGAAGTGTAACGAGTAGTCATACTATTGGACCCACGCGAAACTCATTGTTTCACACGTGGTTAGGTATATTCATTGCTCTAGTGTGACGGGTACCCTTTAAACCAAACCACCTAGCCTTCATATACTGAACATTAGACCTTGGACCTTAGGACCCATGAACTATGATAATGTTAGGCTGTCATCATGAACCAATTTTCTTCATACACATGCATAACATGCATTCATGATTCATAAAGCATGCATTCCATTATTAATGAGTCTACGTTGTACCTTGAACTAGTTGAGAGTCAACCCAAATGGACCCAAGGCCCATTAACCTCAAACAACACTCACTCAAATGGACCCAAGGCTCAGTAGCCTCAAACACCATCACCACTACCTGAAGCCTAAACCCAATTGGCACCAACATCTCTCCAAAGCCCAAACCCAGTTGGCACCAAAATCTCTCCAAAGCCCAAATCTAGTTGGCACCAAAATCTCTCCAAAGCCCAAACCCAGTTGGTACCAAGATCTCACCAAGCCCAAACCCAGTTGGCACAATGATCTCTCCAAAGCCCAAATCCAGTTGGCACCAAGATCTCACCCAGCCCAAAACCTATTTGGCACTATTATCTCTCTAAGCCCGAACCCAGTTGGCACCAAGATCTCTCCAAGCCCAAAACTCATTTGGAAACATTATCTCACAAAGCCCAAAAAAAATTTGGCACCATTATCTCACTGAAGCCCAAACCTAGTTGGCACCAAGATCTCTCCAAGCCCAAACCTAGTTGGCACTAAGATCTCACTAAAGCCCAAACTCAGTTGTCACCAAGATCTCTCCAAGATCTCACTAAGCCCAAACCCAGTTGGCACAAAGATCTCTCTAAGCCCAAAACCCATTTGGCAATATTATCTCTCAAAGCCCAAACCAGTTGGCACCAAGATCTCTCTAAAGCCCAAATCCATTTGGCAACATTATCTCACTAAAGCCCAAATCCAGTTAGCACCATTACCTCTCCAAAATCCTAAAATCCAAATAACTTTGGCCCAACTTACTTTAGGAATCAATTTCTTAGGAATTTGCAATGCATAACTTTTCCCTAAAAACCTAGAACAGAGTTAGGTGTTCTTTTCCCTATAAGCCTAGAACAGAGTTAGGTTTTCCTTTTCCTAAAACTTAAAATAGAGTTAGCTTTTCCTTTCCCCTAAAAACCTAGAACAAAGTTAGGTTTTCTCTTCCATGTACTAATCCCTTTCCTTATCTTTAAAAGGTACCAATGGCCAACCCAACCAATATGGATGCCATGGACACACTTCTCACCACCCTCATCAAAAGGCAAGAGGAACATTTTGAAGCCATACTCAAATCCACCCTTAATGCTCAACAAATCTGCTTCAACGAAGCCTTAATTGCTCAACAAGCCAGCTTCAATGAAATATTGATTGCTCAACAGGCCGAATTTTCCAAAGCCCTGACCGCTCAACAAACCTGCTTCCACAATGCACTGGCCTATGTGAACAAAGCTTTGAATTCCCAGATTGATGACATAAAATCCATGAATCAGTCCAGGCCCAAACTAGCTGATCCAAGCTCTTCAAATACACCTCAAGTTAATCTAACCAACACCAGCCCTTCCTTTTCCTTAAATCCTATTCAAGGTAAGGAAACCTTCACCCATTCACCCATGGAAAAGTTTGTGAAGCGCAATACTGTTGTGTTAGGACAAGGCCACATAATGGAGAGAAGATACAAGCAGAATAATACCTTCACTTCCATTACCTCTACCAAACAGAAGAGTCAGTCTCTGAAAAGGAAATTCACGGATTTGGGTATGCCCTTGAGCTTCATTTATAAGAAAGCTTTGGAATCTAAATTGGTTACACCTTTAGAATCAAAGGCACCTCCTAACCCTTTGCCTAAAAGCTAGAATATGAATGAGCATTGTGATTATCATCAAAGTTCTGGGCATAAAATAGATATGTGTAAGAACTTAAGACACAAAATCCAAGATCTCATTGACATTGGAGATATCTTTCCCCCTGGCCCGATATCTGATGCCCCCATTTACCTTCGAACCGTCATCAATCCCTTCAGGTTTGAAGATTCAGATTAGGAGGAAGGTAAGTGGAAATAGACCCCACCTCATCAACCAACCAAGAGCCCAAATTAGCATAATTTATGGAGGAATTCAAGCCCAGTTAATCTGACCTATCTGAGATTGAATTCAAATTAGAATCTAAGTCCAAATCAAAGTCTAAACCTGAGTCAGAGTCAAAGTTTGTTTCTTCTTTTTCCTCTGTAGAGTCTGTAATGGATCTCTTTGGTCCTTTTAATTTTGATGTAGTCCGCGAGGACAAAACTTTTGTGATCAATAAAAGTGTTCAATTTTCCTGTTATATCCTTGAGTCTTTTTTCCCTCTCCATGGATCCAATTTAAAAGAGGCATAAAAAAAATCAATTAACTTTGGCATAGATAATAAATTGAAATTCACATTCATTGCATCATCATTCTATGGTAAGGCTTCTCTAGTTAAGATTGTTCAAGAATTTTCAGATTGTTTTGCTTGGCAACCTGAAGACATGACAGGTATCAATCCAAGCATAAACAATCCATAAAATTCCGACTCATGAGAATGTGAAGCCCGTAAAGCAGAAGTTATAGAGGATGAAGACAGAGTGGTCTCTCAAAATCAAAGAGGAAGTTGCCAGGTTATTGAAGAACGGTTTTGATGAACCTGTCACTTACCCTTCATAGCTAGCCAACCTAATACTTGTGCCCAAGAAGAATGGGAAAGTAAGAATGTGTGTGGATTACAGGGATCTGAACAAAGCCTTTCCAAAAGATGATTTTCCTTTATCTCACATGGACTTATTGGTTGGCTGCATGACCAGATCTGAGGTAGTCTCCTTGATTGATTTATATGTGG
>CANXYC010361260.1:0-16356 GCA_948193065.1 Aleurites moluccanus
TAGAACTAATTCAAATAACATGCATAAATACCAATTTCATGCATAAATATATATAAACATAACAATATAAAGAAATTAAAAATCTCCCCCCGAAGATCTCTATATGGATTTGGTTCAGGCTAAGCTGAGGTGTTACAAATCATTTTGCATCTTTTTAAAATTTTAGGCTTGTCTTTCACGACCATGAACGACATTCACGCCTGTGAAGACGTAGGTATTTAAAAAGACACGTCCATGTCTTTTCATTTCCAACTCAAAATTCAGATTTCTATTTCTCTCTCTCCCATTTTTCTCTCAAACTTTCAAATTTCCATCTTTCTCTAACTCATTTTATTCAAATCTTTTCTTATAAATCTTCATTATATCTCCTTTAAACCCTAAAACAATAGTGAAAACTAATAATGTTGGTAGTAGAGGCAAAGGAAAGGGTCCAAATTTGGGTGAAGCATCTTAAGCGCGAGAAGAACCGGTTAAGCTATTATATGGTCTTTTATTTACTTCTCAGCATCACATTGACATATTTTCTATGCTTAGATAGCGAGGAAACCCGGTAGGTAGTCGAAGTATGCATTTTACTTATTTGAGAATGATTGGTCTGAATGATTATGTCACTAAGTACTGCATAGATTTATTTAGAGATAGACATTTTGATTATTATTCATCTGACTTACACTTAGAGCTAGTCTATGAATTCTTCACTACACTTCTTGTGAGTCCTACTGGTAACATGACATTCAGGCTAGGCAAAACCAATCGTTCATTATCTTCTGATTATTTTGGTGGTTTATTTAAGCTTAAGTCTAGAGGGGTATGCTAAATTTCAAATCATTGGGATCCTTCCCCGGTTTGGGAAGCATTGACTGGCATTGCTCAATATGATGTTAGGACTGCAAAAGCTTCAAAGATTCATGACCCGACTCTCCAAATTATACATCCGATCCTTACCTATTCGATTTTTTCTAGAGGAGACAACAACGAAGCTATTAGTCACAAGGAGCTATTTCTTTTGGATTGTTTGCAACAAGGAATTGATTTGGATGTTGCTAGGTGGTTTATGGATGCATTTAAGGATATGAGCTTAAAAGTGAAAAGAAAACTACTTTTTGGTATGTATGTGACTCAGATTTCCAATCACTTTGAGATTCCTCATAATCCAGAATTCAAGGTTCCTCTCACTCCCAATGATCATCTAGATATATCAATCTTTTGCGATATTGGAATTGCGAAAAAGGATGGTGATGGATGGGTCTTAGTTACTATTGATGGGGATGATCAGGATGATGAGACAAATTATGAGCTTGCTACTATGTTTGATGAGCCATCCCAAAAAAAGACCCTGCAATCCTCTTTCTACAACACCACCGACTAGTTCTCAGCCATCCTCTTCAGCTGATTCCTTTCAAAGTCAAGAGTTGGAGCATTTGGCTAGGCTCAACACTAGACTTGACTCTTTGGAAATCGGAGTTGCTTGTCGGCTGGATAAACTTGAAGCAAATCAAAAAGAGCTGCAAAAGTCCGTGGATAGTATTCATAGTGCTATATCATTTGGAAGTAACCTTCCACCTGATGACTCCACCGTTCCTCCTTCATCCTAGTTGTTCTTTTTGCTGAGCTTTTGTTTATGTGCTCATATTTTATCATGTTTATGTTCATTGTATTGGCACATTTCTCATTTTGATATTTATGCAATACTTCCTTGTTTATGAAATTCTAGCTTATTATATTGAATGTTCAGTAAGTTATTATATTGTGCTATTAGTATGTTAATATGAAGATAACCTTTTTGATTATTGATAAAAAGGGGCAGAAATATTGAATGCTATAGTTGAACATGTTTAACTAAATTAAAGGGGAGTTTTAACTCAGGGAGAGTATTTAATTGACTTATTTATACTTTCAACACATGGTTTTGTCTTGATAAAAAAGGAGGAGATTATTGTCTCTATAATGATTTTGATGATGTACTTGAAAACCAAAACAAAGTTTTAATTAATATACTTGAGTTACAAATGATTATTTAACTTGTGTATAAGTTTTTATTTAAAAATAGACATTCACGCCCGTGAATATTCTTAACGCCCGTGAACAAGATTAAGTCAAAACTCGAAATTTACTTAGAAAGATTTTTCAAGTCCGTGAATATTCTTTGAGCTTTATTTCTTATTCTTAGAGTTCTTATTAGCTTTTTCTAGTCTTAGTTATTCATATTTCATTGTATATCATTGTAATAGCTTTTTATAAGTTTAGAGAAACTTAAAAAATATCTATCTCTATTATTGAGAGTAAAAATCTAAGTTGTAACTCAGTGTGTAAAAGGTGAACTCCCTAAAAATCTAGGGTAATTATTTTTGGGTGGTGCAGCCGGCTCTAATGGAACCTAAATATCAGGTTGATATTAAGAGACGTGGACGTAGGAGAATGAATTTAGCTCCGAACCACTATAAATTGACTGAGATTTCTTAAGCCTTCTCTTTTATCATTACTTGTTATTTGAAATAAATTTGTCTATTGCACATTGATTGTGTATTCTCTTAAAAATTTTGAAACTCCTATTCACCCCCCTCTAGGAGTATTGCCATAGTAGTGTTCACAATAAGGAATAAATTATACACAATTAAATATACAAGGTATTTCAATTAGTTAGCAATTTCAACAATGTTCAAAAATTTTAAGAATGAAATTAATGGACATTTAGAAACAATAAAAAGAAATAAATTCATAATTTAGATTTGTTCAATCAAAAATTCAAAACATGGAATTTCAATTAAATCATTTAGGCACAATTCAAGCAACGTAATCTATATATACTCACCTTTAAATCAAAATTTCAAAAAGTCTTACTTTCTTCTCTTAGCCTAAACAAAAAGGATTATCTAAGGTTTCTTCCTCTTTGTCTTTTTCCTTGTTAGCTACAAAATTAATTAACATGGGTTTAATACTTAATCAACTTGAAAGTATCAAATTAAACTCTTAATTTTATCCTATAATATATCCTAGCAGCCCCACTTGATTTATTCATTTCGCTAGCTACAGATATCTAATAGTCTCAATTATTTTTCCTAATTAAATTAGATATCTAAGAATATAATATAGCCAAAGATCATATTTTTCTAAATACTACTCAATTTACAGTGGAATTTCTAATCTTGTCCTGCATCCTGCATTTTATTCTGTAAATTCCATCCAAGCAGTCACTACTTTTTTATTTCCAACTTAGTATGTATTTATCCAAATATTGTTATGTTTTCACAAAAATTTAGCTAATACATAAGAAAACATTCTTTATGTTTTGAGTTTTTTCTGAATATGAACTTAAGGTCTTCAAAATTATAGAAATCAGTAGAGTTTCTCAGTGGAAATCTTAACTCAAGCCAGTATTATTCAGTGACCTATATCTCTAAATACATTTTGGAATTGATAAAACTTCATTCTAGACATATATATCTACAACTTTCATGTTTTCTATTTTATCAAATTATGCACCTAATCTATGTAAATTAAGACACAATATTTTGTTTTATACTCTTTAGGTTTAGTTCTTTTCTAACCTAACATTTTATGTTTCACAATTTCTTCACTAAATTAATCTACTCATTTTCATTAATTAATATACTAATTTTAGATCATATAACTCTAATTCATGCTCTATTTAGTTAATTAAAATTAAACAAATAATTATTTGAGTAAATTTTGAATTTTGTTTTTTTTACCTTAGAGGAAACTTAAAAAACTTCTTCAATTCTACTTATTTTCCTTCGCTCCTATAACTTCAATCACCAAAACAAGTTTACCAAATGATGAGAATGGCCTTTCCTAAACTTAATCTAAAGATCTAAAGAAATTTAGAGAGAAAGATGACGGAGAAAGGAAGAAAAGGAGAAGGAGAGGGAGGGGGAGGCCAAGATGAGGGAGCTTATCACAATTTTTTTTTTCTTTTCTTTTTATAGAATTTTAATTAATTTTATGGTCAATAATAATTTTAATAATTATTTTTGAACATAAATATTTCTTGATTTATGATATCACATTGCTTATATAATAATTCCCTTCATTTGTCCATTTAATAATTTTTATCGTGAATAAGTTGCATAATTTGAATCTATAAAATAAAAAAAAAAATTTGGTCTAAAACTCTCCAAATAACTGGCTCTTTTTGAGTCAAAATATTAATTTTGGATGCTAATCTTTGATTAATTAGGCTTAATTAATGTTGGACTTGCTAATTATTATAAATTTGTCATTTTTCCTAAGTTCATCTTTTTCACCTATTTTCTATTTGATCTTTAGGCACTTTCTTAAATCCATTTTTACTTAAGAATATTTTTAATTTACTTCTTTATTTCTTATGGTGATGTGAGAAAATGAATTTTAAAATCGTAGTTCTATAGAATTTATTAAAAATAAAAGATTATGAGATGCGCAAACTAGGTATCTCACCTAAACTTCCTTGTTTTCACTAATTCATTAGTTAATTTGAGCTATTTTAATTCCAAATTAATTGTTCTATGTTACCTCATCATCTAACTACAATTTTCCTCTTTCAATTTTATTATAAGAATTTCCAAAAAATTTTAATAATTCTGCTACCGAGTAGCTATCTATTCTGAAATTTTCCAAATCTCTTTAAGCAAAATAGTAGATATTACACATAAATTTTTGGCTCTATCAATACTTTTAATTTTTCTTATATGCGAATCTAAAATGTATATGTAATTCTATATATACGAGTTTGTCTACATTGAAAATAATTATATTTATTATAAAATTTAATAATGTGACAATAAAATTTTATCCCAATGATAATTGATTTTGTTGACAAATTTTTAATTTTTATGACAATAAAATGTTGTCACCATATAGACTTTAAGTAACAATAAAATATGTTGCTATTACTATTATAGGTAATGTAATTATAATTTTTGTGGTAATAAATGTTGTCACTAATTATTTCTTTTGTGACAACTAATAATATTGTCATGACATTTAAGTTTGAGTATTCATTTATTTGTAACAATATCATGACATAAGTGACAATTTTCTTTTGTTTAGTTACAATAATACTTGTTGCTAAAATTATTTTGTGTGACAACAAATTTATTGTCACGAATTAAATATTATCCTTAACAATTTGAATTATCACACATACCTTTGTCTTTTAGTGACAAAGGTATAGGCTATAACCGAATGACGACTTTTTATTGTCATAAAAGTTCTTTTTTGATAATTTTTAGGTTTTGATGACAATATTTCTTGTCACCCATTAGGTGAATTCTTGTAGTGGCTGCTCGAAGTGACTCGATCATGTTCTTGTAAGCAGAGAAGAAGATTGTGTTCACCTTGTAAGCAGAGAAAAAAAATTGTGTTCACTTTGTAAGCAGGGAAAGAAGATTTTCTTCCTCTACAGTAAGCTCGCCAGAAGGAGTAGAACCAAGGATGAGTTTTTGCATGAACTGAACCATCTCTTTATAATGTTCAACTTGCTCTGCGAGCTTGGCCAAATAGACATATTGGTACTGTAGCAACTGCTATCTGCTTAGGTTATATGGTACTGTAGCAATTGCTACCGTGACTTATGTTTGTTTCTCACGCCTGGTAACTTCAAATTTGAGCACACGGCTTCATAATAAATTTTAGCACACATCACTTCATGATATATCTCCCTATAGAGGAACACCATACAAGTAAAGGCTAAAAACCTCGTCTTGCTAGTTATTCTAAAAAGGCTACATGATAAAGGATACAACAAAAGCATCAATTCTACAACACATACAAACCACATCTTCGTATAAACAAACATAACTTGAAAGACTAAAATTAAGTTAGAAACAAACATAAATTTCCATTCATCCAATGGCAAATTGTGAAATTGAGTTATAAAACAAAGAATCACTAAAGAAATAAAGATTGATCTTGGTAAGGTTCGTTTATCTCTTGAAATGGTACTATCCTAGCAATCAATAAAATTATTATCACCCTAAATCCACAAATTAAAACACAGAGAAAAGAAAAGTTATTATCACCTTGGTTATGGGTGATTTTATTCCAGCCATCTGCTTGTCATTGTCTAAAAATCAGATGGTGAAATTAACACTATTTGATTTAGATGGTATTTGATCCAAAAATAAAAAGTAAATGACCCAAAAAATTATTACTGGGTCTTTGAAAAATCAGAGGTTTTTTATATCTTGTCCCAAAAATTAGTACCTTATTTGCCCAGTCGACAAGAAGATCCGTCTCCAACTTTGGCTTCTGAAGGCTGGTAATGATATTTGGTTTTACTCCAATATCTCAAATTTGAAATTTAGATAATTAATTAACTACATATACATGTGTATAAATATAATTTTAATAAGCCAATAGATCAATACAAAAATTTCTTATGATATTGATATTATTTTTAATATATAATTTAGTAACATGAATATTTCAATAAGTTAGTTACAATACAAAATTTGTATTTTAATTATTTTATTTGAGTCCTAAAGTATTTATATTAAAATGTCATATGAATGTGATTTTGAAGTGTTAAAACATGAACATGGACTGTACCGATGGTCGCTAGACTTGGGATAGGTTTTTAAGCCAAAAATCCTAACAGCAGTTAAACTAATCTCATTACATACTATTACAATCCTTAAACCATTATTCATATTAATATATATATTTAGCTTTAGGCACAGCCTTAATAATCAGAACCTAAAATCATGCCATATTTCCTTTTATGTATTCCTTGATGTATATATATGTGTGTGATCCATTCTTTGTAGTAACCCACAATTAAAATATACAACTTATTCTTTCATTGTTCTCTGCTATCTCTGTCAACCATTCATGTTACACTATAATTGTAGTAGAAGGCTATCTAACTCAATTAACTAACTTTAAAAATTTTAATTTCTTAATATCAACAAAGAAGAAATTCAAGAAAATTGATTCTCTTCTCTAATCATCACTTAAAGTTAATATAATTCTTTAATTCTAAATTTTAGATTTTTAGTTCTTTTTATGACAGAGATATATAATTAGAAATTATTACCTGTACGATGCCGCGGATTTAGCATTAATGTGTAAATTCACATTAATTTAGTAATATATATATATATATATATATATATTCATTTTGTATATAATTATTATAAATAAAATTAAAAAGATTATATACAGGAACATAAAAATATATTACATAATTTATTATAATATAACTCATAGCAATCATCACTCTTTTGCTTTCACAGAAGACATGATAAAGTGATGAAATTAAAAAAATTACATGAAAAAAATTAAACTTTCCAAGAGAAGCTTCCATTACACAATAATATTGTTCTCATAGACAATAACAGATAATGGTGACAATGAACAAAAAGATTTAAATATAGAAAAATGATATAAATATAGAAATCATATTCTTGCAAAAGAAAAAAGGTCTGCACTTAACCACCCATCACCCTTAGATAGCTCCATCAGCGTGCTACATGCTTCAAAATTCTTCTTCGTTTAGTCCAATGAGGACTCTAATGGTTTCATTATCCAAAATCTTCCATCAATCGAGTCAATACATTTCTGGCAACCACAATAAAAAGTGCAGGTTTTGGACGCTGAATTAACTCAAATGAGAGGTCAGACAAGCTGATAGGTATATAAAATATAAAGGAAAGGCCAGGCTTATCTTGTTATCTTTTTTCCTATTTCTTCATAGATTTGAGAAAAGAAATTTATTCTTTTCCTAAAAAATTTCAATGTATTAGTAGAAAAAAAGCAAATAACCCATCACAAAAAAAAAAAAAAAAAAAAAAAAAATTCTCACTCTCAACCTCCATATCCATAAAAGAAATAAAAGAAAGTTTTAGGATAGTTTAAAGACATTATTATTATATTATATATACAGTTTTAGGATAGTTTAAAGACATCATTATTATATTATATATACTAAATTGAATTGTGTGGCATTGTTCTTCAAACATGTAATTATACATATAAAATAGTGTAACGTAGAAAATGGCATGCATTTGTTGATTTTTTCAGTCTATAAATATATATACTAAGCAAAGGACTTATAAAAAAAAAGAGAAACTCACTTGAGTAAGCCACCACTGAATATTATACTATGATGGTGTTTAAATCTACTTATAACAAGTATGAAACGCTGTTTTGAAGTTTAAAAAAAAGTCAAAACGATTTTTTAAGTGTTTAGCTAATTAATTCAAAACGCCATTTGGAAACTTAAAAATATAAAAAATTTAAACTAGATATATCAGCTTTTTCTAAAACGACATTTTTAAAACTCTATTTTCAAAACGTCATTTATACCCGAACACTCTCTATAATAATTGAAACCATAGAAATGTTGTCCCTCTGTTTCGGTGACAAAATAGACTGGATAACATAAGCAACCATCACCATTAAAGCACTTCCATATCGTCCCTCTTCATAAAACACAAAATAGCAAAGAATTAATATCCCCAAGTCAACAGAAGAAAAACTATTTTTAGAGAGACACATAATACCCACAAACTTATGACCAAAGCTGGCACAATCTTGACCTGATTCTAGAATATTCTTTTCACTGAACTTAGAACTTACAAAAAATAAAAAGGAAAAGGAGGGGAAAATACTCAGAGGCAATAAAAAGTTTATATTGCTATCTAATCAGGTTTTCAAAATTTTCCCTAAGCAACATATGCAATTGTTTTTAACATATAATGTCAAGAATCCGATTATGCAGACAGTTTATTACCCGAATCTTCTGTAGATGTTAATATATCCTTTTTATTACCAGGACTCTAGCTAACATCAATAGACTTTTCGCTAGCTGAAGCTTTCTGTAACTTTGATAGCAGTAGTTTCTTTCTCTCTGTCATAAAAAGAGAACCAGTCGTGCAGCTACTTAATTTGTTTGATTTTATAATTTGATAGTGATTTTCATTTGAACACAACAAAAACAAAACATAATATGACAAAAGGGTATGACACCTAGAAACCTTGATACAAAAGGGTACGACACCTATATTAATTCTTAATATGCACATTTCAATACATGAACATTTCAGTTACCCTCATTTATTAATGCTCTGTAACCTTGTGCTTTGCTTCATCATATAGCACTTCTACTGGTCAAAAGTGCTCATAAAGCCACCAATAAAGCCAGCTCCATTGCAATTCCCACATATCTTTTTTCCCTCTGCAAGAAAACTCATAAATTAATATTGTGATTTATGGGTGTAATTTGATCTAAAACATGGATATCACACATATCCCTAAGAAAATATATCAGGGCATTTAACCACGTAAAATAGTTTTGCAAATTTCAGTTCAGATTATTAGATATATTGGTCTTTGAACAACGAACTCAAATTAAAATGAAAATTAAGTGATAAAAACACTTAAAATTAAAGCACACGAATTTAAAAAAACGCCCGTTAGGTAACGTAACGGTCATTATGTAACAGAGATTAAAGGTGGCGTTATCGTTATGCCCGTTAAAAAATGAGAAAAAAAATTGTTTGAATAATGATTGTAACTATTGCTACGTAACGGTAACGGCCGTTAAGACTGATATGTAACGGAATAATGAACCTTAGTTCTCTTTCTTCTATTTTCTTATCCTTTCTTCTCTGTCATGTTTCTTTCTTTTTTTTTTTTGGTAAAATATGTCTACTTGTTGAGTTTTTATTTATAGAGTATTATGCTTATTAACTGTTAGATTTAATGATTTCTGTCAAAATTTCTCATTTTGTAATTTTTTGCAAAAAAATTATATAGCGGATGTCCATTATCATTATGTTATGGCCATGATGACTGTTTCTGTTACACACAACAGCAACCGAGAAACTGACTACTACCGCGATTTACATCTATGTTAAAGCAACAATAAGGAAACAAAGCAAAAGAATTATAAAAAGAAAGAAAGAAAGAAGTTAACTTGAGCAAACCACCACAGAATATTATACTACTGTAATTGAAACCATATAAATGCTGTCCCTCTGTTTCGGTGACAAAGTAAACTCGACAACAGAAGCAACAGTCACCACTCATGCCTCTTGCTACTGCCTTGTATTTGATAAATACAAATCTAGTACAATCAATTAGGGAAAGCAAATCATGCAACTAGAGAAAAGTGAAAACAATACAGATGAACAGGAAAAAAATAATAGAAATTTTAAAAAAACCTTAAAAATTAAAAAAAAAAAGTCACTGAAACAAATACCAAAAGCCAGAGGGGAAAGATCCACAGGAGGAAAAAAAAATAATTTTCAAAACTTATCAAAAAAAGCTAATTTTAAATAAAAAACTTAACAATCGTTGAATCAATAAACAACAACAGACCCTAACAAAGCATGAGAAAGATTTAAAAAAAAAATCAGACAGCGATCTGGAAAAAGAAGAGCAAACAGAGAAGTAAATGAAGCATCTAGGGTTAATATCCACAGAAGAGAGACAAGGAAAGAGAAAGAAAGGGAAAATTAACAACAACAACTAAATTAACAAAGCAAAAGCAATAAAAAAAATTAAACAGCGATCTGAAAAAAGATCCAATTCTGGTACATAGATAAAAGAATCTTACTTGAAGGAGGATTATATCTTGCAGTTTCAAACCAGCGCTGAGCTTCTTCAGCCTCAGAATCGGTTTCTTGCCTGGCGAAATCATAGTATATAGCTGCATCAAATTCGTAATCAATATCTATTTCTTCCGACTAAATTGGCTCAATAAAAATTCCTCCATGTTAAAATCCATATAAATTTTAAGCTTCTTAAAACAGTCATTTATCTGAATAAAACTGACATCCACCTCCCTTTTTTTGTCTCAGAATCAGAGGAATAACTGCTATATTTTATAGTAACTATTTTCTATTTTTGCTTGCTCCAGATCTTAGACTTTGCTGGAACGTACATCGTGGGCCTAACAGTGTGATTACATTCCCAGGTGCACCGTGGTTCCCTAATTTAACCAAAATCAGAACAATCAGTCCTTAAATCTTGGCGGATCTAAAACACAAAAAATATATACATGTATATATAAGAAATAAGACAAAAACTATAATCTAAACGCAGCCCCAGAAAACCAAAGCCAACAAAAAAACAATAATAAGAAAAAAAACAAAAAAGGACACCCCACAGATATTTAATACTGGAAAGGGGAAGGAAGGAAGATTTTTCAATTCCCCAATCAATCAGGTAGTTTCAAAGGCTTAAGAAGGTGATAAAGTCTGCCCATGGTTCTGTAGCTAGAGCTAGACTGTCCCTGGTAAGCAAGTACAGGTATCATAAGGAATGGGATTTAAAGAAATTATATTACCGGATGGAGAAAAAAGAGCTAACTAACCTGAGGTCCCTAGTCGGCTATCGGCAAAGAAACCTTCTTGTCGATTAGGTTAAGTAAAGAATGCTGGTTACCCACGATAATGTCCCGATCTTCAATAGTGGCAATACCATAATAACCAACCTTTTCTTGAAGAATCTGAGATCTGATACTGCGATTTTTGGCAATAACTGAAACAAACAATCAATTGGCCTCTATAATGGATCACATCAAAGAAATGATCTGTTTAAATGGCGAGTTATCAAGAATATGTTCGTTGATAAAGAGAAAAAAAAATGGCTGGTGAGACACTGAATTGGCGAAAGGTAAGAGAATAGAAATTCAATAGAGGAAAAGAAGAGAAATAGAAAGAGGTATGGAAACTAGAGAAGTGAAAATCATTGGCAGTCATGGCTTTACGTTTCTCTCTCGGACAGTTGTCCATTGTCTAAATGACAATAACAGGCTAGCAAACTTAGAAAAAAGGGTGCCATTTTGTTAAGTTGGCAGGGTAAAATAGTAAAACAAAAGAAATCCATATTCAAAAAGTCAATAAATTAAAAAGACTATGCAAAGACCGTAATTCCGTTTGCTAACGGCAATCGGTAAAATATTGTTTTAAAATTTAAAAATATTAAATGATTTTTTAAATATTTAATTTTTTAATTTAAAATTTAAAAATAAAAAATATTTTAAAAATTTTATTTTTAAAAATAAAATTTCTATTTAAACACTCCATAATCACAGTAAAAAACAGGCATAATATTAATTTACAAATCAAATTGTACTGTTCATTTAGCTAAACCGAGGGTGTTTAAATGTTTTTAAAATGAACATTAAATATTATTTTGTAATTTAAAAAATATTAAATAAAATTTTAAAATATTTGATAAATTAATTTAAAATAATATTTTAAAATTTAAAAATATAAAATATTTAAATTAAATATATTAACTTATTTTAAAATAATATTTTTAAAATTTTATTTCTCAAAATTTGGTTTACACTAATACATAGATTGAATAGAAATTCAATAAAGAAACAGAAAGAAGAGTAGTAACCAGAGAAGTGAAAACCATGGGCAGTCATGGTTGACAGCTGTCAATGTCTAAATGACAATAATAGATTAGCAAACTTAGAAAAAAGAGTGTCGTTTTGTTAAGTTGACAGGGTAAAACAGTAAAATAAAAGAAATCCATATTCAAAAGTCAATAAATTAAAAACACTATGCAAAGACCATAATGCCCTTACTAACGAACGGGCATAATAATAATTTACAAATCCAATTTTGAAGATAATCACATTAAAGAACGGGCATAATAATAATTTACAAGTCCAATTGAAATCAAATTGTATAGTTCATTTAGCTATGCCATCTTTATATTATATATAGATTTGTCATAATTCGGAGTTAAAATAAAGTCTATAGGATGGATAAACCATTAAAAGTTAAAAAGGGATAAGGAATTGGTGAGGAAATTTCTAGAAGTATAAAGTAAGAAAATATAAGAAACTATAACAATTTTTAATGCACAGGGAAATTAAAAGAGATTGTAGGGGATTTTTTTGAAAATAAAATTTGAAATTTTATCACCTAGAGTAAGTCTTGCCTATATTTAGTGTATATTTTATATATATCACTGAAATACTTATTAAACCTAGTTTCTAACGCAACAAACGATGCTCAAATCCAGTTTTTCTATAAAGAATTATGAATTATTTAGTGAATATTCAAACTGTCAAATAATAGTTAGACGATAATATTTCCAAAATTATTAAAATTTATGTAGTAAGATCCACAAGATGACTCATATACCATTAGAAAGCTAGTCAAGTCTAGATTATGAGGGCTTCAGCATATTGAGAATTGGAGTTTTCTAGACCGAGTTATAGCTTATTAAGAATAAGGTATTCAGGGTATTAGCTGTTAAAATACGATATGTTCTATAATTAGTTGTTTATATGTATATAACTTCGATATTTTTAGCAATTGAGGAAAATAAATGGTTTTGGATGGAAAACTCTTGAAAATGAAATTTGGAACAACGATAAAATTGTATTGTTTGTAATATAAATGATTATTAGTTTTGAATGAATTTTAATGACTTTCATATGACTATCTTTTGGTCCCT
The DNA here is from genome assembly GCA_948193065.1 of Aleurites moluccanus. NCBI lineage: Eukaryota > Viridiplantae > Streptophyta > Magnoliopsida > Malpighiales > Euphorbiaceae > Aleurites > Aleurites moluccanus. Next base: position 13,429 of record CANXYC010361260.1, read on the forward strand.
AATAAGTGGAATTTCGACATAGAACTAGTTCTTTTGGCCTATTAACAGGTATAAAGTTAGTTTTATGTTGGTTTTGCTAATAGGTACAGAATTAATTATGCTTTATTATATATATCAATTTAGCCCATATATATATATATATATACATATATATATATATATATATATATATATATATAATGATCATATCATCGACTGATCTTTGAGTTTGATTCGCTTTTGTGAAGGATGAAAGATTGATTTTTTGATTATGGTATTTGACTTGATTAATTTGAATGTGACAAATTTTACAAAAATTTATTGTGGCTAATATGCAAGTGTACATATTGTAAATAAGTAATAGTATGTGAGTAGAATGTTAATCTTATGGGAAAGTTATTGATAAGCATCAAAATAATGAATTACTCGATTATTTAGAAAATCGAATAAGAATTTAAGTTTTAAAGCATGTTAATTTAAAGTAAACAAATTAAATATTAACTCTATGTATATTAAAGGCGTAAGACTTAACTTCATCAATTAACTATCTCTGACTTTTTTTATATTTTCTAGATTGATTTTATCTTATTGGAATTAATGATAAGATTTTCCTAATTTATATGATATTCTCTCTCAAAATATAATACATATATTCATGTTAATCTTATATATACCCTCATGATTACAAACAATGAATACAAATTTAATCCATTAAGTTCTACGAAAACTCTTTTAATAATCACAAAAGAGTGTTCTTACCTCTAAACAATATATACCCTAAGTCAATTATTTTAATAAACTAATATTATATTTTTACTCTCACTACTTCTCATAATATTTTTAATTCATACAATCAGTGGTCAATTAATCATAAGTTTTAAGCACTATGATTAAAGATTAATTTCAATAATTAAAACTCAATCAATAATTAAAATTTTTATCTTATTGAAATTAATGATCATATTTTCCTAATTTATATGATGTTTTCTCTCAAGACACAACACAAATACTCATATTAACCTTATATCCTCTCATGATCACAAAAAATTAACACAAACATAACTCATTAAGTTATGTGGAAAATCTTTTAACAATTACAAAGGAGTATTCTTACTTCTAAGCAATATATATCCTAGGCTAATTTATCTCAATGAACTAATATTATGCTTCCATTCTCGCTACTTCACATAATATTTTTAATTCATGTAATCAACGATAATTAATCACAAGCTTTAAACACTTTCAATAATTAAAAACTCAATCAATCAAACATAGATAATCATAGGCGAATCAAGAAATTTTATTTAAATCCTAGAAAAAGGAGATTAATTAGTTACTAATGACGATAAGAAAAATAATTAATTTAACAAAAAAAAATAATTAATTCAACAAATAGATTCAAAGAAAGCATCATTATAAACTATTATTTAATTGAAGTAATAATGAAAAACAAAGTTTAAGAAAAAACACTTGAATGAATTTGGATTGAGGGAAGTTTCAAGTGCTCAAGAGAAGTTTCAAGTGTTCAATCTTGAACTTTTCTCTTGCAAAACTTTAGAAAAAAAAAAAAAAACCTAATGATAATCTCTAAGAGAAATTTAGAAAGAATTTAAGATAAAAAAAAAAAACTTTCATCTTTAACTTCTAAGAATTCTAATTTATATGGACAATAGATCTTATGTTTAGGAGGCTTAAGAAGTCCTTAAAAAATCTAAGAAATTCGAAGTATAAGAATACTATTGAAGTAGAGTGAAAGCAAGCTAGTAAATTGTGGAAGAATCACAAAATTGCAGGTTTACAGAGGTGCATGGTTGTTCATCATGTCTCCACTCTTAAGCAAAAATACAAACTATGGCAACAAACAAAACTCTTGCATGCCTATGCAATTCAAGACTTGCACAGTCGTGTACCATAAAAATGTATTTTTTTTGCGCTTTTTGATTTTTGTTTGCTTTTGACTTCAATGAAAATGATTTTCAAACTTCTGTTTTACTTGAAATTGCATAAGAAACTTCAGAAGAGCCTAAGAAAACACAAAATATATTATCAAAGTAAAAGATAAACCAAAACATAAATAAAATAAGAGATTGATAAATTTTAATAATTGCTCTTTACATTACTGTCATATTTCAAGCTCATCAAATTTTCCAAAGTTAAGTATTTGTTTGTCCTTGAGCACAATATCGATTACACACTATAAGAAAATTTAATCTTCTCATACTTATATTGAATAAATTATCCCAAGCCTCAAGAAATCAATATTTACAAATAATTGTAATACCTCAGCCTAACTTGAACCGATCCTTTATAGAGATCTTCGGGGAGAGATTTTTGATTTCTTTATATTGTGTTGTCAATATGTATTTATGCATGAAATTGATAATTATGCATATTAATTGAATTAGTTTTAGGAATAGGAATAGTCCAGCGGCTGCTAGGACTTAATCGGAAAATTTTGAGTTTTTGATGATCTGGGGGCAAAATGGTCATTTTTCGCCCGTCGAAATTTTATGGATTTGATATCATATTTAAAGAGAGAAAATAATTTAAAGACTTGAAAATGGCCATATTTTATTTATTTGAGCAGTAGTTTAAGAAATAATACCGGTCGAAAAATCGTTATCGGCATGTAGCGCGATTTTGGTGTTTCGGTTGCATTAGGGGTATTTTGGTCATTTCCTTTATAATAAGGAGTTATCAAGTGTGTGCAACCTTATGGTATTAGTTTAGGCTTGATTGAATTCGACCGTTGGATCAAATGACTTTAAATTGGATGGTTAGATGAGTAGGTTGCAAAGTTGCTAGCCTAAGCTCAATGTATGGAATCATTGCCTTTGGTTTGTGATTTGGTGTATCAAAAGTATGTGTAACCTATCTAAGTTGACTTTGGATTAGCCAATAGGATTAAAGTAAGAAGAATGGATGGTTGGATTGCTAGGTTTCACAAAG
>CANXYC010361284.1:0-16661 GCA_948193065.1 Aleurites moluccanus
CAGGACCAAACCCTTCCCAGCTAGGGTACAATATACAATGTGCACAAGGTCGACAGTATTTCCCCACTCCCCTGTCGAATCGGAAGTTCTGTCACAATCACAACAAGGTCAATAACAAGGGATACCATTAACAACAATGGCTTTCGGATACAATCAATCAATCAATTCGGTTTCCAATCAATTCAATATTCTATATCAATGATGGCCATGCCATATACAATATCTAATATTCAATCAAAGTTCGATATTTAGTATATTTCAAAAGCAAAGCAAGGTTTGGTGTTTTAGAATATTCGGTATCAATGAAATAGATATATATATAACAATAAATATAAATATTTGTTCGATAAGAGAATAAGGTTTTACATACTCAAAGGAAAATCACAATGAAAGGTTCGATCCATTAGGGTTCTTCCTAAATGGTGTCCAACAATCAGTTTATATCAATTTGGCAAATTCAAATGATGCATGTAGAACTCACCTTAACTTTCCAATAATCAATTGCTTAGCCAATCTCACCAAATTCCTCAAAATCCACAATTTGGCTTCTTTGAGGACTCAATCTCCACAATCTACAATTTCACATAAATTTGTTCATCAATTTCATGTTCTCTTATACTCAATTAACTAATTCTATCATCAATTCAAAAATCCCATCACTAATTCATCAATTCAATATTCAAAGTTTCTGATAAACCCTATAATTTAGGGATTTCCATTATTTATAGTTAATTTAGCTAAAATAACTCTACACCCATTCATTTCAATCCAAATACTATCTGTTTAGCCAATAAAAATTAACAAATAAACATATACCTCAAATGGTGCTCACGGCAGAATTTTTCTTTGCTACCGCTACCACTTTTCCAGCTCCTCTCTTCATGGGTTAGGGGCAGGAAAGGATGAACACAGGTATATATATATGATTTCCAAAAATTTTCAATGGAAAACGTGAAAATCTGATGAAGGAGACGATGAACAGTGTTCGGTTTTGGAGAAACAAGAAGCTCGCTGTGAACGTTGAAAAGAAATAAATGAGCTAAGTGTTCACGCTGTTGCTTATAAATAGGCTACTGCCTAAATTGCAAATCCCAGTTACTGTGCACTTACTCATCCCGCCTTGCCAAAATTCAATTTGTTGGTCCAGCTCGCCAATCTCAGCTCGACAATGCTTCTTCGTATTGCCGGCTCGCCTTTGCCAGTTCGCATATGCCGGCTCGCACATGCCTCTTCGCATTGCCGGCCCGCACATGCCTCTTCGTTATTCCCAGCTCGCCAATACCTCTTCGCATTGCTGGCTCGCATATGCCTCTTCGTATATTCCTCTTTGCTATCTCACCTCGCACTTCTTTTTTGCGAGGCCAGCTCGGCAAGACCTCTTCGCAAGGCCAGCTCGGCATTGCCTCATCGCAAGGCCAGCTCACCATTGCCGGCTGGAAATCCTTAACCCAGTTTTCACAGAATTTCGCTGAAGACTCAAATTCTCAATTCTTTAACACTTAGCATTTTCTCACACACTTTCAATATCTCAATCAATATTTCTCATAAATTTTCCATACTCATTTTCTATCATTATCCAAAATAATTTATAAGTAATTATTTATACTTATTTCGAGATTAATTAATTAAGCAATTGAAAAGAATAAACTTTGTACACATAAATATATTCAAGGATTACTTAGGTAAATGATGGGTGTTACAAATTAAGAGTTCTATGATTTGATTTGATACATAATTAAGCTGATTGAGCTAAAAGGGTAAAGAATGGACTAGGGTTTAAAAGGGATTCTAAATCTATTTTAAGGCAGTAATTTGTAACTAGTATTCTGAATTTTTAATGAATAAATTTGAGGATACTAAAGACATGAAAATTTTAGATAAATATGTTAATTTGATTTCTGCAAAAGGAATTGATGAAATTTGAAGTGAGGAGAGAGTAATTAAACAAAAATCGTAATTGGCTAGAATTAGGTTTTTTAGAATTTTACTACTGGATTTTAATTGTTTAGAACTATAGAGATAGAATTATAAAAAGTTTTCAACATAAAAAGTGTTCATTTATATCTTATCTATATTTCTATAAAAGTATTTTCCAATTGAATTAGTGGTTTATGAGATATTGAGCCATAAGTATAGACTACCAGAATTAATTGATAAACAGAACCTAGGTTATTAAGTTCTATTGATATGATGATCTTAGATTCTGAAATAGGAAAAGTAAAAAATATAAAAAATTATCATTTATATGTTAAATAAATGTTTACTAAATGTTTTTGTAATTAGTTAAACACATAATTAATTATAAGCATGGAAACAAGGTCTATTTGGATAGAGATTTTAGGACATTTGTTTAAATTTAAAATTCACTAATAATTGTACAGTGAATCAAATAATCTAAAATTTGAATATGTTATAATTTCATATGTCTAGATTAAATATGAAAAATATTCAAAGTTATTGGATAAGTATAAATTGAGTTATGGACTAAAAAGTAGAGACTGTCATGTTAGGGTTATAGGGCAATAGGGCTGATTATGAGGTTAAGTTTAAATTAACACCATAAATTATGTAATAATGGAAATAAAGTGAATTTTGGATATGTTAGAGAATAATATGTCTAGTTTAAGTAGGAATAAGAATTGAATCAATTGGATAAGTGTAGCAAGAGATATGGATAAAAGAATACAGGTTGTTCATAAGAATTTCATATATGTAAATCCTAAAAATTGGGAAATTTAAGAAATTTATTTAATTAATGTAATTTTATGTTAAATAGTATCTAAATTAGAATTGATTGAATATGTAGGGTCAAGAGTGAATAAATGACATAAGCATTGGATTAAGAAAGAAAGGAGTGGAAAGTGTACCATTGGAAAGTGCTCAGTAAAGTGAGTAATGTATACATCATTATACATATCCATGTCTTGATTTGTTGAACCAATAAACATATTTTCTTCTTGATTAAATGCCACTTGCTATTTTTAATCATCCTTTGATTTTCCTCGAGATTGAAATCATTTATATTCATTGATTGTTATTGATATTGAAATGCCTATTTTGCTTGATTGACCATGTACCAAAATGTTTCCAAAAGTATGCATACCAAGTGTTTAACTATAAATCATGATGTTATTGCTAATTAGCTACCTTTGTATTAAATAAAGAGACCGATACATGATTAATGAAATGCATTGACACTGATTGACAAGTAAGCCCATGTGTACCGATCGAATGCCATTGTACCGTAATGTTTCCAAAGAATGCTTGATATGGTTATTGATTTCCATTAGCTTATTTATATGTGGATTTGATAGAGCTTCCTCACCAATGGGGTAGCGGTTAAATATCATCGGCATTGTGCTCAATGACTTCTATACAGTGTTTACCCTAGCTAGGAAAGGACTTGTCCTAGCCGTGAGGTTTGGCCTGCCTTACGTAATGTACATGCTAATTATATGTGTTCATGGCCCAATATTTATCTCTTTTATATGTGAATAAAAATATGATTCCTATGTTAACCTTAATTCTTTTGGCTTACCATTGATATACATTCCTTAATCTACCAATGTTTATCATTGATATTAATGTTACCTATTCCAAATTCCAAATGGTATTTGGTGTGCAATTAATTAGTCTTTGACATGTAAATTCAAAATACTTATATCCATTCATTATATTCATTGATACTTAACCTCCATTGATATCCTTTGTTATTATATACCTGTATCACCTATTTAATGATGTATACATACTCACTGATTATAATTATACTCATTCTATAGTTGTTTATCATTTTACAGGTGTAAAATTGAGATGACTATATCCAAGTTATTTTTTCTTCGACTTTGAAGATCATGTGCTTCAAAGTAGTGGTTAATTATTAAAAGTCATATGTATAAAATCTCTAGAGCTCCATGGAACTATATATAGATAGATTAATGATATAAAAATATTATATAAATATTTGTTAATGACAACCGATGTGAAGGATATAAATCATAGTATGAGAAATACTTAAAGACTAATAATGATTAAATTAATGACAAAAATAATGGTACTAAATAATAAGGTTATAATGTAACATGACATTAGAAAAATAAAAATTATAAGTGCTTAGAAGTGCCATGAATGTTTTCTAAATTAAGGAGTTGAGGGTATAAGGATGGCAAATTATTAGGAGTGTAAAAATAATATTTTTTTTTTGTGCAAGCTGTGTAATTTTTGAAAGACCCGATTTTGAGTCAGGAATAGCATTAAAAATACAAAGAAAACTCTGTCGAAATTTCTGTAAAGTTAACAAGTAATAAATGGAATTTAAATATTAATGATTGAGTTAAGAATGATTGATTGATAACTGGATTGTTAGCGGGTTCTACGGGTTTCCGGTGACCTGAGGTCTACCCATATTATAGGACTGTCGTGTTCCAAAAGTGAGATGTGACATATGTCCACATCAAGACTCCATTCTCGATAATAACACCTTGGCTAAGGATTTCATATAGAGAAGAATTTAATGTTATAGGATCTTAACTCCGTTTACTCGAAGGAGTGAATCCTATCTTGGTCGATCACACGCCCCATTATATAACAAGCTAAGGCCACCACATGCCATATACTAGTGTGTGGCTGGCCCCATCATATAGGCAGTAACAAACCTTAAACACCTATATAATTGATGTGTATCACCTTAAGTCAAAGGACTATATACACAAAGATGATCATGGATGAGAATGATTTACTGACAAAGAAATCCCATATTATTCTCATCCATCATCACTGTTCGATCACTCATCAAATGAGTATTAACGTATTTATCCTAACACCCAGTCAAGCGGATAGTGACCCACTATTTCCCTTCCATTAGTAACCCGTACTAACTAGGAAGATAAATAAAGGTGATGGCCTTTTCGAAACTAGCACGGAGCAAGCTAAGAGTCCAACGACCATAAACAAATTTAAAGTACTTGAACTAGATCGAACGGTCACCCCATTCTCATCAACCGAGAAACGTTCATCTACTAAGTACTTATGGCCAGTATTCAAAACATAACTGTAAAACCAACATAAATGAAGAATACATCATATATTGCTATAAAAGATTATTTAGTTATTAAAAATATATATAAAGATAATACAGATATGGCTCGTAGAGCACACATACACTAACAATAAGAAGGATTTTAGTGTTGGAAAGAAAATTCTTAGCATGAAAATCAAAAGGGATGGGAAGAATAAGAAACTTTTACTGTCACAAAAGATATATATTGAAAAAGCATTTTAAAGGTTTGACATGGATAAGGCTAAACTTATTTCTATTATGTTGGCTAATCACTTCAAGTTATATGCCTTTACAATGTCCTTAAACTTATGATGAGAAGGAGGTAATGTTAAATGTCTCTTATGTTAATACAATTGGGAGTTACATATATGTTATGGTGCTTACAAGACCATATTTGGCTTATGCAATTAGTGTGGTTAGCAAGTTCATGGATAATCTAGGGGTCACAAGTTGTCAAATGGATTTTTAGATATTTGATAGTTACTTCTGATCTTTGCATTTGCTTTGGCTTTGTTGATAAGACAGTTTTTGTTATGAGATGTCACGTCCCAATTTTGAAGCATGATGATCCTAGGATGTAGGAACAACGTATAGCAACCAACACCCATATAACCCTTGTTACATCTAAATTTCCCTACCTGTTATATCGATTTTTATATTCAATTCCATTCATTTGTCATTTATTATTCATATTCAATATTAAGTCTAACATGTTTCATATATAACACATATATTTTATATATAACTATCATATTTAGTTCTCTATAACCATAGAGCATCTATAAGATTACAAAAGATAGTATATAAAATGATATTTACATTACAATAGACTGTCAGTTCCATTAGATAAGGAAGTCTGGGAACCCTCTTTTACTCCTGACCTGAAAATGTTTAACAACTAATATAGTGAGTATTATAATACTCAGTGAGTTAAATATACATCAATAAACATATAGTCTAGGTAGGTAACAATAAATAGGAAGAACAAGTAATGGTTTATCAATTAGCACGCCAAATGCCCAAAATAAAGGAAATGGATATCAACGGTAATCAATATTGTATAAATGTGTCATAGGTATCATATACACATGTGGAAATAAGAGATAAAGGGCCTTTAACACATATCACATTTAACAATCACATAAAAATTACATGAGGCGGGTCAAGCCTTATGGTTATGACATTAACCCTTCCTAGCTAGGGTTTGTAATGATTATTGTGCACAATACCGATGATGCTCACCCACCCAAGGTAGCTCTATCATATCAACATATAGATAGGCAAAAGAGAACAATAAAAATACCAAATAGCCTTATGGAAATGATAAGATATAAAGAATCAGTCAATTAATACATAGGTTACACATTGATCAATCGGTATCAACATATAACAATAAACAAGCAATATGTTCAATATTTGGTATAACATCCAACATGATATTCAAGTAAGGGTTAGGTACCAAAGTAATTATCCATTGTCAGTTGTCCTGGTAAAATTGGTTAGCCAATGTCACTAGTGACAATGGCATTGGCTTGGTAGACCTATGGAATTTTCATTGTGACATTTTATCAAACACTTGGTGTGCACAATATTAAGGTCATTTTTGTTAGGTTTTGATGCAAGTTCAACAAAGGTCAAAGTTTCCATAACAAGTCCACATTACAAAAAATGTAATGGCAATAACAAATACAACAATTATACAAAGTAAAACATGAAAATATGGCTTGAAACAAAGAAAAATTACAAAGGGAAATGGGTAAGCATGGTTCGGCCAAAAGGTGGGATTTTTCATTTGATTTTAATAATTCATATAATGGGTAGAAACATGTAAAATGATGTATAGATATCACCTCAATTGCTAAATTAGCCAAAACCTTTCGAAATTCCACAACTTGAATTTCAAAGTTCTAAATAAGCACTTATGCCCAACTTTGCCATTTCCATCATCTTTTCCATTTTCTTTTTATACTACAATAATTAAACATCATATTAACATTAAATTTTAGTACAATTTCTAATGATTTAACTGAATTTATATTTTTCACAAATTCTAGGGTTTTAAATCTAAAGCTTTCCTTTAGTATTCACTACTGGTAGTCTTGATTAATTTATTGTTATCTTGAGCTATAGAGATCCAATTACTTTGATTCTTTTTCTTACTTAAACTAGACATCTCAATTTCAAACATATTCAAAATTTAGATTAATTCAAATACTACATAATTTATGATAGTTATTTGAATTCAATCCTACTGTCCTATAACTCTCATCCGAGCAGGTTTAACTTACATAATTGTAACTCCTAATATATACATCTAATGGTAAAACTGTTTTATAAGAATTTAGATAATATATAAATGAATACTTTTTATGTTTAATGCATTTCCTAATTCAGACTCTAAGGCCCTTAAATCATTAAAAAACAATAGCATTTTTTGCTAAATTGTCTATCCAAGTTAGTTTTACTTATAGACAAATATCTCTTTACTCACTTCGAATTTTACAAAGCACTTTTACAGGCATATATTTAATACCTAAAACTACAACTTTAATGTTTTGCACTTTTCTAAATTCATTTCTTAAACCCATGAAAACAGAAGTGCAATTTTCTAATTTAAGATTGTACAACTTCAAACCCTAGTTTTCTATTTTTCTAATTACATATACTTCATTTTAATCCATCAACCTTGGAAAATCAGAAATTGTAAGTACAAATTAATAGATGAAGGAAAGACTTTTACTTAAAACTTAATTTCTTGTTGGATTAGTTGGTTGAAGATGGAGGAAACTTATAAAGTGGAAGAAGATGGATGAAAATTTTGGAAAAGAATCACCCTAGAATTTCGTCCAGCCTACTAAAAATGAAGAGAAAGAAAATTTTTCTAGGTTTTTCAGATATTTCAATGAGGGACCCACCAAATAATGCAATTTTTATTTTACCCTTGTATAGTTTTCCTATTTACAATAATGTCATTCTTGATTTCTAATAATTTTCAAATATATGAAAAAATTGTATTACACTTTTAATCTTTTTTTAACTCATCAAATTTAATTTATCTTATAATGGAATAAGCAATTTAATATATTAGGATTTATGAATAAAATTTTAGGTTTATAGAAGTTTAAGGGAAATTTAGTACATAATGGCATAAAAATTAAATATAAAATATAAAAAGATATAGTTAGTTTTAATACTGGAAGTGGGAAGTAATTTGAGTTATTTTTTACTGTTGTTTCAATTAATACTATCCTAGGGATGTAATTCTGAACTTTGATAGAAATTTCTCAATTTACCCCTGACTTTTCACTTATTTATAATTTTGTCATTCTTTAGTTTTCCATCACTTTAGTTTCACTTTTCCATTTTTTCTTCTTATCATCACCTAGCATTTTATTAGTCTTATAATTGTTCACTTGTAAGGTCTAATATGTCTAGATTGTTATGGAATTAACTTATTGTGTTGGAGAACTTCTATAAATATTTTGGATCAAAATTGAAAAAAAAATTCCTGGTATTTATGGTATTCCAGGTGTTACATGAGATATATAAATGCAGATTATGCAAGTGATTTTGATACTAGAAAGTCTATTATGGATTATGTGTTTACGCTAACAGGTCCTTCTATTAATTGAAGATTCATCTTACAAAGTGTCATTACTTTGTGCATTATAGAGATATAGTATATAATAATAATATAAGCTACTAAAAAAAATTGTGGTTGAAAGGATTATTGTGTAAGATTGGTTTATCGTAGCTAGTCTTTCATCTGCATTATAATAGTCAGGGTGCAATCTATTTAGTAAAAACTAAGGTGTATCATGCTAGTATTAAGTATATTAAGATGAGATTTCACAAAATTAAAAAGTTGACATATTTTAGAGAGATCTTATTGGTAAATGCGAATACAAAGAAGAATGCATTTAAATTGATGACAAAATTGCTATAAAGAAGTTCAAACATTGTTTGGACTTGCTCCATGCCACTCACTGATTTCATGAAATTTGGGATTTTAGATAGAAGTACATTTTCTTTATAGGATCATTTTTTTAGGAGTGAATATCGGTTAAGGTAAAGTCCAATTTTTTTAGTAAACGATTGTCTGTAGATGTAAATATACTGTTAAAACCATACAAGATTTTTGTGTTTATTTTTTTATTCTAATATGCAATCTTAGATATGTATTTATTGTGTACTTCCATTAATATTTTTTAGTTTCAGGATTGATGGGATTTGCACTTTTTCTTAATAAGAAAAATTTTATTTTTTTTAATATAAAATAATAATTTTTTTATTTTTAAAAAATGAATTTAATTGATAAAAAATAAAAATTCAATAAACTAATTTAGCCTTAAAGCTAATTTTAGGTTTGATCGGATTAATATTCAAATGTTAAGATTTAGTTTCACCTTAAAATTAATTTTGAGTATGATGGATACAAATAGAAAAGTGAAGTGTTAATTTTAGTTTTGATCCTTCTTGTTTTGCATATAATCCAAGAACACAGATTTATGAGGATGTAGTAGATAAGGAGAAATGATAAATTTAAAGACTTCACAAATATCATGAGGTATTTAATTAAAAATTTTAAAAATTTTAAAAAAATTTATAGAAATCATGAGGTATTTAATTATACTTTTATAAAATATATAAAAAATATACAAGTATTCAAAAATTCATTCACTTTTATAACTAATAGTTATATGAATAAAAATATTTTTAAAAATATTTTATTTTATCTCGATATCTCAGCCAACTTTTTTTTATAATATATAAAATTTTCGTCTAATAAAAAAATTTCAGCATTTCATTAATTTTTTATTTATTTTTATATTGTTTCTGTTTTCTTTTATTCATTGAGATTTTTTTATGTTGTTGATTTTTTTTATTCATTGAGTTTTTTTTAATGTTCTTTTTTTTATTTATTAAATTTTTTATATTGTTCTTTTTTTAACTTATTAAAATAATTTGTCTATTCTTTTATGTTGATTTTGATATTATAAAAATTAATTTCACCTTTGTTATCTATTTTTTATATTTTTTCTATGAAATATAATTATATTTATTGAAATTAAATTCATCTCGGATCCACTCTTCGAACGTTTTTTTAATTAAATCTAAGCACAAACAATACTCGCTCCTTAATATCTATTAATATATGGCTTATTGTTAAAAAAACTTAATTGTTTGCGTAGTCTAAGAATCTTATATGCCAATAACAATGATTTGTTTGATTAAAATTAAAAATAAATAAAATAAAATTTTAAAATTTAATTTTAAAATAATGAAATAAAATTTATTAATTAAACTAACAATTATTATGAATTTATGGAAAGATGAACAGAGAAATAATATTCAACTTTACAATTTTTTTAAAAAATTTATTTTAATTAATTTAGATACTTGAATTGAATAATATTATTTAATTGATAGCTTATATATATATATATATATATATATATATATATATATATATATATATATATATATATATATATATGTATCTGTGTTATGGCATTTACATGTATGAGGAGTATACTCTAGAGCTCTGTAGTTAGATGTTGAGAATGATTTTATTTTGATATCTGAATTAATACATTGTGAGTTACCCTTGTTCCTTATTAATGTGGGATGCATCTTTTGATCGGTAAGGAACAAGAGAAAATCATATGATGATGTAAGGAAATGCATAAATGATGATTATATGATTTATAGAATTGAATATTCATGATGATAACTATGTATGATGTGGATATATGTTATGTATGAGATCTAGGATATGTGTGTTCTACGAGTTTATGGTGGCCTTAAGTCTACCCTTGCCCTAGGATCGTCGCACCACTAGAGTTGGGGTGTGATACTTGTTCTCCTTTTACGTTCCAAAATTTTCTTACTCTAGGTATGTGCATGGTATTTTGACCACTAATAGCAAGATTTCATGCTTATTCTCACTAGAAAATTCAAAGTAAAATGATGGGATTCATTCCAGAATAAGACCTTTAAAGCTATTGTACAAAATTGGCTTACCAAACATGTTTGTCTGCCAATACCACCTACAATTCGAACCTTTTCTTAGAAGTCTTGCGTTCAGGCACTCTTTACAACTGCAAAGACTCGTGAGGACTATATTTTAGTAATGAAACAATACTGAAAAGTATAATATCATCACAAATTACATCCTTCCCTAATGCTAAATCAAACTCCAAAGAACCAATCATCAACCTTGTTGATGACAATGAGGATAACTACTTTAGCATTCTACCAAAAATAAATAAAGAAAAACTTTTACGCTCATAATATCTCATGTGAAGACACATGACAAATGAAGGCTCTGCAAAGTTACAAAAGTCTTATCGACACTATAGTATCTCATTGAAGTCACAAAAGACCTACGTTGAAGGCACTGTAAAGATACAAATCTAGCTAGCAAAATGCTTACAAATTTACCATTCTGCCATCCAAAATTTCTATAAATAGGTAGAATTACCTTCAAAGGAGGCAGAATACTAAAGAGCTTAGAATATAGGAAAACTCATTGAGTATCCTTATAAAATCATTCTTTGCTCAAAGCAATTCTCCCTTTTCATACAAATCCATATATTCTTATAAATTGTTTCTATATCTCAAATTTACATATTTTGTAAATTCATTATAAATTACAATATAAGGAATTTTCTTTACATTATCTTATTTCTTTATAAATTCATTTACATTTTCATAAGTAACAAACATATGCTTTGTACTTTCCCTTACAGGGATCCTTCGCATTAGAAACCTGTGAAAACTCTATTTATTTTTGTGTTTGAAATCTTCATTTTACATTTCGTTAATATCACACGCCCTCTGATCATCGGAACTCATTCTTATTAGAGCCATGGTGTAACATTCATATAATGATTTAAAATTTTACTAATTTAAAAATTTGTTGAAAAATAATATTTTCTTATATCAGAGTTAAGAGTGGTGCTGGTAATAAGACCTAAGAAATACCGTAAAACTATTGGCTTAATCTTAAAAGTTGAGAAAATTTTGTTTTGATACAAAGTTTTCTTTTAATATGGATTCTTTTCTTTGTATAACCACTTATTTTTCAAACTCTTCTACTTTTGAAAGCTCAGACATTAGGAAGATAATCAATAATGAAGAAATCACTATTGAAGATTTTACAAAACACATTGATGATTGGAAAATACCCAAAATACAAAAAGACTAGATTTACAAAACATCTAAATTATATTTTTCAAAACAGATTTTATAATTAAGACTGAAGAAAGAAATATGCAACTTTCAAAACCTTTCAAAATTATTCATCTTCTCCCTCAAAAATTTTTATAAAGCCATAAAGCAAAGAATTACAAATATATCCACATAACTTTAATCGAAGTAGGAATAATATCTCTTATTAGAGAAGAATTAAATACCTCTATTTTAACTATCCTTAGAGATGCTAGGTTTGTAAATTCAGAGGATACTCTACACAGTTCAATTGAGTTCAGCCTGAACAGTAGACCTATATCTTTTAGTTGCTATCCAAATATTGTTGTCTCTCTCAGTGACAAAAATATCTTACAAAACATTAATTTACAAATAAAAACATTTAATTATAAAATGCTTGAAGATTCTATTCCAGTATCATTAATATTCAAAATACATTACAAAGTTATGATCTCAACCTTTGCTAGAAAACAAAATATTCACTCTCACAAAGGAGAAACTCTTCTCTTATAAGTTGATCTTACAAACTATAATAATATTATTATTATATCTATCCAATTGAAAGACATAACTTTATCAAAGGAATGGATCTTGGAAGGAGTACCCTAACCAAAACCCCAAAAACAACCTGAACCAAACACTCACCTTATAATAATTTTCCAATATTAAGATGGTAGAGTTAAACTTGCATTTCATATAAAATCTGTAAGTTTTAGATTTTCAAACGATGCATCTACCTCAGGAACCGTCGATTTGGATAGACTATCTAAACTTCCTTCAGTTATACATGTACCATATACAAAATCAATCATACGGAAACCCGCAAATAAAATTCAACCCAAGTATTTTACCTAAGATGTATCCAACTCTACCTTATAAAATGTTAACTACCATACAAACATACCACATACTATTTATATAGAGAGTTAACCTATAAATGAATAACAGGATGATGAACCATCACCTTCTACTTCTCCAACTTTTAGCCATTACCCAAAACATAGCATATGAACGTAATGTACTACAAAAGACTTTGAAGTAGAAAAAAAAATTACATAAAGATTTTTATGCTTAGAAAAAAGGACTTGATTTTTTTAACATTTTCTGGAATCTAGAAAAAAAATTAAAAAAAAAAAAAAGAAATACTATGATTTTGTATTTTTGCATAAAATTCATATTTTATTTATTTTTTGATTGGTTTGAGATTTATGCTTCTGAAAATGGAATCTCATATCCTTTTACAAAAACTATAATCCTATTACCAGTAGCAATAAGATCCCATAATGAAAAGTAAATGGAAAGATCATATAGTTTAAATATCCTCCTCCTAGGATGATTATTTTTTCTATGGTGATATTGAATTAAAAAGGTCCCCCTACAAAATTATGACTGTCATGATACAAATAGTATCAAAAATATCATTCAACAAAATTACATTTTACAAATATAAATCTTTTAACTATAGGAAAACAATTGTGGGAGGTGATGGTTCATCATTATGTTATTCATTTATAGGTTCATTTTTTGTATATATATGATGTGGTATATTTTTATGGTAGTCAACATTTTATAAGGTAGAATTGGGTAAATCTGATGTATGTAGGTTTTTGTACGGTTGATTTTGTATCTGGTATATGTATAACTGAAGAAAGTTTGGATAGTCTCCCCAAATCCATTATTTCCGAGGTAGATGCATCATCTGAAAATCTGAAACTCGTAGATTTTCTATCAAATGCAAGTTTAACTCTACTATCTTGATATTGGATAATTTTTATAAGGTGAGTGTTTGGTTTAGGTTTTCTTGGGTTCTGGTTGGGCTACTCCTTCCAAGATCCATTCCTCTAGTAATTTTACTTATTTTCAATGGATAGATATGGGAATAATTGTATTGGATTTTGTAAGATTAGTTTGTAAGAGAAGAGTTTCTCCTTTTTTAGAGTGAAATTTATATTTTGTATCAAAGTCTGAGGTCATAGCTTTGTATTGTATTTTGAATTAATGCTACTTGAATAGAATCAAACATTTTGTAATTGTGTATTTTTATTTGTAAAATAATGATCTGTAAGATATTTCTATCATTAAGAGAGACAATAATGTTTGAATAGCAGCTAAAATATATAGGTCCATGGTTCAGGCTAGACTCAATTAAACGGAGTAGAGAATTCTGAAAATTTGTAAACATAGCATCTCCAAAGACATCTAAAATGAAGGTGTTTAATCCTTCTCTAATAAGAGGTTTGATTCCTACTTGGATTAAACCTATGTGTATATATTTATAATTCTTTGTTTTATGGCTTTGTTAAGATTTTTGAGAGAGAAGATGAATAATTTCAAAAGGTTTTGAAAGTTATACATCTTTTTTAGTTGTAATTGTAAATTTGTTTTGAAAAACTTTAATTTGGTTGTTGTGTAAATCTGGCCTTTTTGTACTTTGGATGTTTCTTAATCATCAATGTGTTTTGTAAAATCCTCAATAGTGATTTCTTCATTATTGATTATCTTTGTGATTTGTCAAATCTTCAATAATGATTTCTTCATTATTGATTATCGTCCTAATCTCTGAGCTTTCGAAAGTAGAAGAATTTAAAAGAGAAATGGTTCTGCAAAGAAAATAATCCATATTAATAAAAAACTTTGTATAAAATAAAAATTTTCTCAATTGTTAAGAGTAAGCCAATGGTTTTACTGTCTTTCCTAATTCTTACTATCACCGTTCTCAACTCTAATTCAAGAAAGAATTATTTTTCAAAGAATTTTTAAACTAATAAAATTCTAAATCTCTATGTGAACACTACCCCAATTGCTCTAATACCAATTAGAGGGTATGTGATATCAATGAAATGCAAAATGAAGATTTCAAACCCAAAGATAGAGTTTTTACAAGTTTCTGACGTACTTATCCCTTCAAGAGCAAGCACATAGCATACATATGTTACTTATGAATATGTAAATGAATTTGTAAAGAAATAAGATATGTAAAGAAAATACGTTATATTATAATTTGTAATGAATTTACAAAATATGTAAACTTGAGATACAAAAACAATTTGCTAGAGTATATGGATTTGTATGAAAAGAGAGAATTGTTTTGAGCAAAGAAAGCTTTTACAAGGATACTCAGTGAGTTTTTCCATATTCTAAGCTCTTCAATATTGTTGTTATACGGAGGGAATAAGGCACAAGAAAAATGCATAAAAGGCAAAGAAATATTTTTTTATATAACTGAACAAGTACATTACTGCTCTTTATATAGAGCTGAAACATAACTGAAAAATAAAAAAACTCCCTAAAATTATGCCATGTACTTATAACTGACACAACTCAAGAATATCTCCTAAATACTTGGTCACATGACTGATTATTCAGCAACATCCTACTGAAGCACTAAGGCACTTTCCAACAAATCTCCTCCTTGCCTTAGTTGCTGCTGCAAAGACCCAATTTGTCCCTTAACTTTTCAAATTTTGCTTTTGGTAAAGCCTTTGTTAACACATCAGCAACTTGATCATCAGTTTTGCAATAAACCAATTTGATTTTGCCACGCTTTTGCTCTTCTCGCAAGTGATACAACTTGATCTTGAAATGTTTGGTTTTGCCATGAAAAATAGGATCCTTTGAAATTGCAATTGCTGCTTGGTTATCAACATGAATCTCTGTTGGCTCATTTTGCTTCATATGCAAATCTTCAAGTAATTTTCTGATCCAAATTGCTTGATTCACTGTGGCATTTGCTGCCACAAATTCTGCTTCAACAGTACTTTGAGCTATGACTTCTTGCTTTTTTGAACTCCAAGAGAACATTCCTGATCCAAAACTGAAACAAAAACCTGTTGTACTTCTCATATCATCAACAAATCCTGCCCAATCACAATCAGAATAGCCCACAAGCTTAGAATTCTGACAGCAACTATACTTAATGCCATAATCTACTGTCCCCTTGATATATCTCATAATTCTTTTGACAGCTTGAAAATGTACTTCACTAGGACAATGCAAAAACCTTGAAAGCAAACTTACAGCAAACATTATGTCGGGTCTAGTGGCTGTAAGATACATCAGACAACCAATCAAGCTTCTATATTGACTTTCATCAATCTTTTCAGCTCCATCATCTTTGCTAAACCTTTCCTTTTGATTCATTGGTGTGTCTGTAACACCTTAGCCTAAACCCTAATAGGGACCTTTAGGAAAATTATTTTTCTTTCTTTATGATGTGTTAAAATTATATGTGAATGCATGGAATATATATATATATGCATGTTATATGACCTAATTTTTAAGCCTAGAGTTGATTTGAAGTCAGTTAGGACCCAATCGGGTAAGTTTGAAAATTTTGGTAATTGGAGGACCAAATTGTAATTTTGCATTTTTTCGAGGTTTTATTAATTTT
>CANXYC010361297.1:0-15278 GCA_948193065.1 Aleurites moluccanus
TTTATGAATTAATTTATAAAATTGCTAAACATCTCATGTAGCATTTTACTAGTTACCTTAAATCGGAAAATTTTTAACTTTTAAAATTTTCAATATGGTCTAGTATTTTAATAATAATAAAAACCATTTAAAACCACCTTAAATTCATCATATAAATTTTATGTTTAATTTTGAATATTCTTTTTAAACAATTTAAAAAGATTTTGCAAAAAGACATTTTATACGCGTAATAAATAAAACAATTTCGTAAGTTTCGTATAAAATAATTTTGTAAAATTAGTTTCTAGAGTTCCAAACCTTAAATCATAATTTAATAGCTATGGTCCATTAATCACATTAATTTTATTAAATAACCCAATACCTAATTCTATAAGGAAAAGGTAATCCTAATCCAATTAGGACTTGTAATCCTTGTCTTACAAGGATTAGAAAAACTTTGTTTGAAAATCATTCAAATTAATTCTAAATTAATCCAAACTAATCGCTATCATCTCATGATTGGAATTAACCTTAACTAATCCATCCATAATCTTAATTAGGAGGAAAAAACGTAGTCATACAGCTGTACCAAATCATATTCAAACTTGGAAAGCCGAATCCTACGCAATTTAGGAAAACTAGTTTGAAACTATTCCAAATTAATTCCAAATTGCGTCAAACCAATTCCAATCATCTCATAATTGAATAGGACACAAAATAACACATTCAACAACTTTTTCAAGAATGAAAATTCGTGCTCATGGCTGCTTTACCTATGGAGAATCTTCAAACAAGGAAAATCAAGATTAGCGATCAAGAATCACAATTCCTACGCAATCAAGGAAAGTATGTCTGAAACATTTTCAAATGAACTCCAAATTGAGTAAAGTCAGAGCCTATGGATCAATGAAACATTAAGAAAGATTATCACATAAACCCCAGTAATTTTTATTAATGTTTTCAATGTTTTCAGAACAATAACACGGACCCAAAAAAATGCAGCTGTATTTTCACCAAAAAACAGAACTGTATAACTTTTGTAATTTCGATTGAAACCATAACAAACAAACTCTGAATTGCATCAAATGAAAGCCATTCATCACATGAAATATCATAGAAAATAATCATATTTTTTCCAGAATTTTTTGTTGATGCAAAACAGGTCAAAAAATATTCCAAAGACAGGGCAAATTCACATCAAGAATAATTCCAGATTTGAATCAAACCAAAACATCACAAAAGCAATCCAAACTCACTCAAATCAAAACCAAATAAATTCAACCCATTATAGAAATCTTCTATCATGGAAAATTGGCCTTGAGAGGATGGAATTATCAAACTAATTGGTTGAACTAGCCGCCCTACACAAGATTGAAGATTGCGGCAATTAGGGTTTCAAAACCCTAACTTGCGCAATCTTGATCCAAACTGAAACCTTGGTTCTTTAAAATATTTTTCAAAGATTTTAATCAATCATAGTACGGTTCTGATACAATTTATTGGGATTTAGGCCATTAGGCGCAGCGGAAAACCCCAAAAAAATCCCAATCCAAGATCTCTATATTGATTAAAATCAAAGATTAGATTAAAAATTCAAGATTTTTTACCTTTGTGTTTGAAAATCTTTCTTCACTTGATCACCAAGAAAGGGTTGTAGAAAACCACTATCTTTCTACGAGAAAAGGAAAGCCTGACTAATAATTCACGCGAAGATCAAACAACAAGCCTTTTGGAAAGAGAAGCCAAAAACCTTTATGTGCAAGTCAAGGGAAATTTCGGCACTTATGGAGAAGTCAAGGAGTAGGCCGAAACCTTTATGTTTTTCTCTCAATAAATTTTGGCCAAAAAGATGTATTATGACTTCTTATTAACTTAATTATGATCTCATCATATTTATAAGTCTCTTGACCAACTAGGTTTTAATCTAATGGCTTAGATTAAAATAATAGGTTTAATGATAATAATGACATTAGTGAAAAAGTCAAAAACACTCCTTTGACTTTAGACCTATTGATCATATTCTAAATATAATCATATGGTCCCAATTTAATTAAATACATCATATGCAAATAATTAAATTAGAAAATTAATTTAATCACATTAAATTATTACAAAATCTCCATAATTAAATATATGAATTAAATCACATTTAATCATAATTTAATTTCCTCTTTCACTTATTGTTTGAAACACTTCTATACATGTGACCTAATAGGTTTCCTAATTATATGGCAACTCAAGTCCTTAATTATTTCCTTAAATTAATTTAGGAAACTCTAAAGTGGAATTCCTATTTCCAAAATAGGAAATTTCCATAAAAGGTAATCCTTGTCCAACAAGAATTATATGAATTAAACTTCTTTAATTCATAATCAATTCATCAATTGAACCTTTCTAACTTAAGTAGATCATGAGCGGTATCTTGCCACACATCATGACCCCCAAATAATCAGAAATTGCTAGTGGTAAGTAAAAACCCTAACACATGGATAATATTATGCTACTAGTCCCTTCATGCCCCTTTACCAAGTTCGGTTTAATGTATGGACATTATGTTAACTTCACTAAGCTGGCTACACCACACTTTGCCCGAACAGTAGTTCCTTATCATCCGAGCATCATTACTAAAATGGTTTCCTTAAAAACCATCTCTAAGTACTATCCACTTTGGCCAAAGATTTCCAGTAATGTTCTCATACAAGAGGTCTTAGGTAAAACCCTCCTTCTAACATGAGTTATGATATCCTTTGTTGACTACTTAAATATCTACGAGTGTGTCAAATTATACCCAATGTCCACCCTACAAGCAGACCCTTTGGGAGAGCTAGGTATGGAATTAAAGTACAACATCTTCACTCTAAATCACTCTTAAGCATCTCAAGTCTAAGGACATTTGCACATTTTCATGCAGAGATAAGTCATTAACATTGTTTAGATTTCCATATGACTATCTCCTGCGATCACTTCGATGCAATTACTACTCCTCGTAAGCATCCACATGCTATACTCAAACATCTCAATGTTAGCATCTTTATGAGATCAGATGACTTGATCAAATCAAATAGTATATGCATGTGCTAGTCTTTCTGAATCAATAATATCCATTCTCATTGATTCTATGACCAGGGAAATTTAGGTTAAAACATAATTATACATGATAAGCATCTCACTATCATGATCATATCATGAATGCCTTCATGCTATGGTTATACCATGGAATTTATTAAACAATTATGCAATATTACTCTAAACAATAATAATTACTGATTAATAAATAATGCCTTTTTATTGATATATTTCTAAAATCATCATTACAATGATTAACTTTAGAGCACCTATACTAACAGTTTCATTCCAACTTTTTGAATTTCTTCCATCCAAAATATGTTTTGAATACTAATAAACATCAAAGAACACCTTAAGAACATATTTGAATCAAAAGAATCACAAAGACAATAACTTACCAAAAGTTCTTCAAAAACTTCAAAGCTTTTATTTTTAGCTTTTTCTTATTTTTCCTTAGAATCTAAGGTTATATTTGTGTTTAGACTAATGGAATTAATATATTTCTATCAGAAAATGGAAGAAAACTATAAGATTTGGTGATGGTGAGTGGTGGCCAAAACTTTGGTGGAGGAAGAAAGAGAAAATGGTTGGTAAATGGCTAAGGAAGATGATGAACAATGAAGAGGTGGGAAAAATCTAACTTAAATATCAAAGGCATAATCCTATACATTGAGTTTATGGTACAAATTGTCAAACCTAGCCATCCAACCATCCTTTTCTTCATCATTTCATCCCATGGTTAGATTTAATCAAGCCTAAAATGATATCATAAGGTTGCATACGCCATATAAGTCCATATTCCAAAGGAAAAGACCAAATTGCCCTTAATTCAAATAAAGCTCTTTAATCAAGCAGCTTACCGGGAATTATTTTCTACCAGGTTTAATTCTCCAACAAAACTTCAAATAAATAAAATATCATCATTTTCATGTCCTAATATTCTTTTCTACCTTCAAATATCATGTTAATTTCCATAAAACTCGAAGAGGTGTGAAATGACCATTTTACCCCCAGTTCACCAAAAACTGAATTTTTTCTGATTTCTTCCTGACGGCTTTTAAAGTACTTTTACACATATGAAACTTCCTAAAACATGCATATTCATTCAATTCATACATAAACATGCATTAATACATATCATTTAAACAAAAGACAAATCTCTTAAGTTTGCCCTTTATGGCTCAAGTTCTAAGCCTTAACTGAGGTGTTACAACTGGGGCAAGTATTGGAAAATACTTATAAGCCCATACCTAAAGACAAATAGAAGGTCAAGACAAACATAAAGTCAAGGTAAGTAGAAGAGCAAGACAAACAAAAAGTCAAGGTAAGCAGAAAGTCAAGACAAACAGAAAGTCAAGACAAACAGAAAGTCAAAGCAAGCAGAGAGCAACAAGGCAAACAAAAAGACACGGTGCAGAGAGTACCTCTCATATAAAGTAAGCCCTTCCATAAGAAAAGAAAATTCCCCGAGACA
This sequence comes from Aleurites moluccanus, assembly GCA_948193065.1. NCBI lineage: Eukaryota > Viridiplantae > Streptophyta > Magnoliopsida > Malpighiales > Euphorbiaceae > Aleurites > Aleurites moluccanus. The sequence continues at coordinate 4,520 of CANXYC010361297.1, forward strand.
GATCAAACATCTCTCGGTATATGGTGCTCAAAATGGCGCCGACCCAATTATACTCTCCCAACAAAATCATTTCTACCAGGCTCGTTGGGTATGGCCAAAGGTGCATCCCACCAGAATAAGAAACATCAGCCTAGCCACGACTGCAACATCAAATATCTCATCGGTAAAGGGTTCCATTTCCTTTAGTCGAGCCTATAGCCAAGTACGGGGCACCGATATGCGATCTCGAGGAGGATCTTGATCTATGAGACTAGTCAGATTGTCAGGAGTAAAAGTGGTCTGCCAGTCAGAATAATCTAGGTGTCGAGTTTCGAAACAAAGGCCGATTAGCATCGATAGATCAAGCGGATTAACTATTAGCTCCCCATATGAAATGTCATGACCCAAAAAATGGGTGTGACGGTCCTAGGATGTGGGTACAGTCAGTGATGTCCAACAGCCGTAAAAACTCTGAAATATCAGAATACTATCCTGTAATAATCATATTCAACATTCAATTATATCAATGATTCAATCTCACATAATAATAACTCATATATTTGTCCCATTTCAAGTCCAATATTAATAGTATATAATATGTATATTTATAGACCAAAAATATTTATACTGCCATTATCATAAACCAGTCATAATTACAGACCATTCATAATTACAAACCATAGAGATAAGCTAGAGCAAAACCAAAAGTACAAAAGTAATAAATAATTACATATCCAAAATATACTGTAGGTTTCTCAAGGAAGAGATTGGAACCGCACTATTGCTTAGAACCTGAAAAATGTTAAACCACAAATTGGGTGAGTATAAAAAAATACTCAGTGAACTCACTATATACCAAATTGCATGCAGAAAGGGTTATATGTAATAGAAGATCAGGATTAATAATCAAGGGTCGGGTTTATTTACACCAATGCTTAAAGAAAAATAATTCAGGTAATGCCAAATAAATAGTATCAATATTGAAGCAATAAACAGGGTTGGATCTCAACAAAAGCCAATAGTGGGTCCCCGGGTGCAAGAGATAAATAAAAGGGGTCTGTAGCTATAGTTGAATATCCACTGTGTACATAAGGTGGGCCAAACCTTATGGCTGAGATAAGTCCCTTCCTAGTTAGGGTTTTAGACAATTAGCCCTATCCAGTAGGCCACTATGCACAGAGTTGATGGTTTTCCCCCTACTATCCCATCAATATAGTAGTTCTATCAAATACACACATATATGGTAACAAATAAAATATAAGATATCAATAAACCAGTTTTCATGTTCAGTATCCAATATTAAGATAATATATTATATTGAAAGTCTGTGATTAAGAATATAAGAGTTTAACTATCTATCGGTACGGTATCATTAACAACTAATCAATAAATTCAAGGAAAAAGGTATAGGTCAAGTATCAACATATCAACTCATAACCATTGCTACCATTGCCATTGGCTAGCCAATGTCGTTGGCGACAATGGGATTGGGCTTAGGCAATTAACATAAAATATCAAAGTTTCATTTAGGACTTTCATTGAACATATGGTGTACATAGGTTTGAACATCATTTGGTGAGTAATAGGTGCATTATTGCCAAAGACCAAATTATCAATAGCAAGTCCACAATGCCAACAATCAAGTAGGTTTAGCAATTCCAACAATTAATAACATCAATTGTATCAAAATGGCTTGGAAAAGGAAAGGAAAAACAAAGAAAAATATAGGTAAAAATTTCAAATGGCCATTCGGCCAACACTATGCTTCCAAAGATTAATTCTATAATTCAAACCAAAGTTTCCAACATGTAATTAGGTATATAGGGAACTCACCTAATAGCTCAATTCACCAAAATATCCACCAATTGCACTAAAGTAGGCAAAAAGCACAACTTTATTCCAAAACAATTTTCTACAACAAAATAATCATCAAATTAGGTTCTACTAATCACTAATAACAATAATTTAACTAATTTGTTAACTATCTAACTCTTAATTAAAGATAGGTATGAAACATAATCCATCTAGGGTTTCAAATTTGGGGAAAATGGTTAAACTATACTAATTAATGCACTTAAACAACTTAGCTAAGCTAAACAACATAAAAAACACCTAAATGACCCTTCAAACAAAACAAATTCATGACTTACATGGAGGGGAGACCTTGGATGAACACCAAAAAAAAAATAATCCCAAGAATTTGATAGCTTCCTTGATGAAATTGAGATGGAAAGAATTGATTAGGTTTGATGCTAGCTTTTTAGTTAGTTTTCCTTTGAAATTTGCAATAAAATTGATGGGTTTTCTCCTAGAAAATTTCCACCAAAGAGAAAAGTGAAAGAAGAAGATGATGGCTATGGAAAATATCTATTCCAAGGCTTTTTATATTGTATAATTTATAGTATTTGCTAAATAGTGCTTTGTATTTTCCGTATTTATGTTTTTACCTGATAACTTTCGTAATTTTTTCTTGTTATTCTGTTAGGATTCAACTTTGGATGTGGGAAATAAAAAGGCTCATTTTGAGCTTCTTTATTTATTAAAAATAGTTTTGGGTCAATTCTAGATCCCAGACAGTAGATTTTCAAAATTGCCCCAATGTTGCCATAAATTACAACTTTGCCATTCTTGAAAATTTCAGTATTCCTAAAGGTTTTTTAGATCTTTCTTTTCACCATAATTTCATACAAAATTAACTAACTTAATCCCTCCAGGTCTGGATCAGAAATTCTTAAATCAACCGGACTGCTATTTTTCTGGGTTGTATAATTAACACCAGTATTTTCTGAGACAATGTCATAAAATTGACCTGGTTGGAGCTAAAAAATTCTCAGGTATTACCCGAAAAGTGGAAAGTATTAGTAGTATCCCACCATCTCTCAGCCAAAGCTTTGATCAGAGCAACATCACTCTCAGGAGATGTCTTAACTTTCAGAAAAGATACAAATCAGTGGGCTCTAGTAGAGGCTTCACTAGAGTTTCGGTTGATAGAGCATCAACTAGGTAGGTTAAATTTGACCTAGTACCTTTGTTCCTAAGTACAATATGCTTTACGTAAAAAAAAAATTATTATTATTATTAAAAAAAAAGAGAAAAGAAAAAAAGAATACCTCAATCCTACCATCCTAAGAGACGTGTTGTTCTAGTTCTTGTAGCAGATCTACTGGGTCTAGATTCTTCCGCAGGGCCTCGTAGCTATAATGTCCCCTGTTGCCTACATCACTACCAGAAGAAGAAGCCATAGAGAAAAGCTAAAAGAGAAAGCTTTAGATAAAGAAAGTAAGAGAGAGAAGAAGATAGTTGAAAATGAGAGTGAGTGAGAAATGAAGACCTCACCTCTATTTATAGATTTTGAGATTTTTCAAAATGATGATCATGTCCTTACCCTAACCGAAAATAATAAAAGACCTAGTTTCAGACCATTTCAAGTCAGAATGAAGCGTGGTCAATTTTGTCATGACCGTATGATTTTTCTTTATCCATTGAGCTATAATTTGCCAAATTTTGACGTGGGACGCTCCTATTATACAGAAAATATCAGAAACAAAAAAATGTCAGAAAAATTGAAAATGGTCCGAAGATGGCCAAATCAGACTCACAAGTCTCCAGGTACCCCAAGGTATGCTTTTTAGCTCTTATTTTGTTTCAAACAGATAGAAACAACCTGATTCACTAACATCACGTTTGCCATCCAAAATGGACAATAGTGATGGGGGCAGCTATGAACATCGATTTTTTACACCCCTCGGACTTGTGTCAAGACGAACGACACTACTTGAAGCCTGACCGATTCACGGATGAACTCAAAAAACACAAGACAAGTTTTAGGCCCAGGCTACAACCCTCAAGGGGTGGCATTGCAGCCACCCTTCAGGGGGCAGCGCCGCCCTGCCTTGTAAGTGGCAACATTGCATGTTTCCTCCACTCCTTCCAGTTGTTGCCCTCCTTTGTATTTGGTGCCACCTTCCCTCTTTGGTGATGTCGCCACTCCCCTCCGGTGGCACTTCCCCTTCTACCTGGTGGTAGCTCCGTACTTTGCACCTTTTTTCACCAAATCGCACATCGGGAAATGATGAAATGAGCCCCCTCAAGCTTCTATTATAAATAGAGAGCTTCCTCCACCTTCTAAAGGACACAAAAAATCATTTAGTTTGAGTTTTTACTATTTGATTTCACTCTCTTCTCGCTCATAGTCCTGCTTTCTTATTTTCTTGAGTTCTTTTTGAGCTAAAGAAGGACAAAATTAAGGAGTGTGGTTCCTCAAAATTTTCAATTAATAATTAATTAATTCTTCCCTTTACTAAGAGGAATTCTTCTCCAATGAGTCGATCCGTCCGTCTTTATCACTTCTCAGGGTGGAACTCCGGTCCGGAAAGGACCTCAGACCGCCGCCTCCTCTAAGACCAAGACCAAAGGTATAATCCTTAAACTTTCTTTTTTCAATTTAGTAAAACACTAAACAAACAAAACATGATAAATTGGGTTTAAAATCAGACCAATCCTTACGCAAGAAGGGCGAACTATGCGGATTTTGATTCCTATTCAAAGGGATACGTAGGCTTGCTTATGTCAAAATTATCGAATCCAAAACCTATAAAAAACTATTTTCCCCTTTTCTTAACTTATTATGTATGATTTATATGATGTTAAAAAAAAAATTTATCACCTAAAATGTATCATAGGTTAAGTTATGAATGTAAAAGTAAAAGCATGGGTTCTTCGAAATACTGGTAGCTTAGGCATTACCCGTACCCTAAGACCGTCATAGTCTAAAGTTAGGCTGTGACATGATCAGTCTCATGTTTATGTGATATGAGATTGATTATGTGTTTTACACATATTCTATGCATTTCATGGCCCTATATTTGTCTTCTCATGTGATACACTCCTATTGATATGAGTATTGATCTTTCTGTCATTTCCTGTATTCTAATTTTATTGAGGAGACTATCTTTATTATTTCATCTGTTATCTTTTATTGATGATCCAAATTACATTTGTTGGCGATGCATATTAGATTCACTGAGTATCTTATATACTCACTCCTTTTCTTGTTTCCCCTTTCCAGGTACAAAGTAGGTAGCAGAATCCCGACTCTTGACACTCTGTGGATTTCTGTGGTGTTGATAGCAACGTAATTATATTAAATACAGTATATTTTTATGTGTTCATGATTTAGCTGCTCCATGGGTTATGTATGGTTTAGTTAGTTTATGAACATGTATGTATGACTTATTATGGAGTATGAGTAATGATATCACATGTTCTGATGTATGTTATAGCCAACCGCAATATAATTTCAGACAAATTATAGAATGTCAGAATGAATAGTAACTAAGTAAATTGATTAATAAAATGATGGTTATAGATATTTGCATGTGATACTGTGTTTTATGGGTATCAGTCGCCATTGGCATCTCCTGCATCCTAGAACCGTCGTGATCCGAAATCGGGTCATGACAATGGGTGAGGTAATAACCTTTTCAATTATCTAGATGCATCAGCTATCACTTTCCCATTTTGTATAAGCACATATCCAAGTCCCACCCTTAAAGCATCACAATATACTACAAATCCACTAGATCCATATGGAAAAGCAAATACTGAAGCAGTAGTGAGACATGTTTTAAGTTTCTAAACAAATTTCTCAGAAGAGTCATCCCACTGAAATTTAATTTGTTACCTTGTTAACTTAGTTAATGGCAAGGATATTTTAAAGAAATCTTTAACAAACCTCATGTAAAAACCTGAAATACCAAGAAAACTTCTGACTTCAATCACACTGGTGGGTCGAGGCCAATCCGCTACCGCTTTAACTTTCTTCGGATATACTTTTATACCATATTTAGTAATGACATGCCTTAGGAAACATACTTCAGTCAGCCAAAACTCACATTTTGACATCTTGGCATATAGTTTATGTTCCCTCAATATTTGCAATATAGCTCTCAAATGCTTTTCAAGCTCTTCTTGACTTATAGAATATGCAAGTATATCATCTATGAAGACTATGGCAAACTTTTCCAGAAAAGGCTTGAATACTCTATTTATTAGATCAATGAAGGATGCAGGTGCATTAGTTAAATATAATGGCAATACCATAAATTCATAATGACTATATCGAGTTCTGAAAGCTATTTTCGGCACATCTTTTTTTTTTTTTTTTTTCTGATCTTCAACTGATGATAACCCGATTTGAGATCAATTTTGGAGAAATGACTGGCTTTTTATAACTGGTCAAATAAGTCATCTATCCTGGGTAAAGGATATTTATTCTTAAAAGTCACCTTATTCAACTATCTATAATCAATACACATCTAGAGAGTCCCATCTTTCTTCTTCACAAATAATATTAGAGCTCCGCATGGTGAACTGTTGGGTCTTATAAGCCCTTTATTAAACAATTTATATAGTTGCACTTTCAACTCTGCAAGAGGCATTCGGTAAGGAGGAATGGATATTAGATTAGTTCCTGGGTACACTTTGATTTCAAACTCTATTTCCATATCAGGAGGTATTCCTGGTAAATCCTCAGGAAACACATAAGGAAATTCATTTACCATAGGAATATATTCAACTCCACCAGAATTAACCTGTGTATCAACCACACTAGATAAGAATCCCTGACATCCACTCCTCAGAAGCCGTCTTGAACCAATACCATATATTAGTCTTGTCATTACACTACCTTTATCACCCTGAAACTCAATACTATCTTGACCCATAGGTCTAAATTTCACTTTGTTTTCTGGACAATCAATCGTAGCATAGTGAATGGACAACTAATCAATTCCTAACACCACATCAATCTCCAAAATCGGTAGTTCAATTAAATTTACTGGGAGTACTCTACCCTCTATTTCATCTGAGCATGAATCATATAAGTATTCCACATCAATGGTTTTATTTAAAGGTGTAGAAATCTCTAAGGGTATATTCATCTTTTTCCTACCCTTACCCAGTTTTCCAGCAAATGCAGGTGATACAAAAGAGTGCATAGCCCCCGAGTCAAATAAAATATTTGCTAGCACATTTTGAATTAAAATCATACATGCCATAGTAGTATTAGAAGTCTGAGCTTCTTGTTGATTCAGAGCAAACACCCTGCCCTGTCCTCTGCTAGCTGCTGACTATTATGCACCATGAGCCAAACTCTGGCCTCTACCTCCTCCTCCAGAGCCTTTATTGTTATTCTGACTTTGCAAGACTGTAGGCTGAGATATTATGGGTGGTGCCTGCTGTCCCCGAGTAAGTAGACAATCTCTGATGTAATGACCATGTTGTCCATACCTTAAGCAGGCTTCAGTAATAAATCTGCAAGATGCCGGATGCTACTTGCCACACTGAGAACAAGGTGGAAAATTTTAATTTGCATTTTTTGATATGAAGGTACCATAAGACATCTAAGGAGAAGATGAAGCAGCTACAGATCTGCTCCGACTCCGGTTACTACTCTCAGCTAGTCTCTGAGCTACCCGATTACCTATATTAGAGGGTCTAGGCTGATAACTATTGCTACTCACTTTATTTCTACTACTCTATCCTCTGAAATAACTCTTCCTTTTCTATTCCCTTTTAGACCTCTATTCCTTGTACCTTTCTTCCATCTAAACTACTTTATCTATCAACTTATTCAAGGAGGTGTATTCTTTAGCTAACAAAATGTTATACAAATGTACATGCAACCCTCTCCGGAATCTCATAATCTTTGTGGCTTCATTCGGAACTACATTCTTTGTAAATCTAGCCAACTGATTGAATTCCTTAGCAAAGTTCGAGACATTCATGTTCCCTTGCCTCAACTGTTCAAACTGATTCAACTTTCATTCCTTTTCTCCCTCAGTAAAAAACTCATGAATCATCATCTGTTTGAACTGCTCCTAAGTAGGTGGATTATTACTATATAATAGTTATTCCACATGCTGCTCAAACCATGCCCAAGCATTTCCTTTCAATAGTAAACATAACAATTCAATGGCCCTAGCATCAGAACAAGGCAATATTCTAATGACTTTCTCTACTTCTCCCAGAAACCCACTAGGTTCATCTCTATGTTCCCCTCTAAATTCTGGCAGACCCATCTTGAGAAAAGTGAATACTTTAATTCCTCCATTATCAATCACTCTTTTAGTTGCCCGCCGAGGAACCAAACCACCCTGAGGAACTGATGGCGGAACATAAGCAAGCGGTGGTACAGGTACTGGTAGTGGAATCATTACTAAAGGTGGCTCATGTCTAACTTTCCTCAATTCTTCAATCCTCCTCCTCAGTTCTTGGTATTCTCTAATAAAAAATTTCACATTTTCTGCCAACCCCTCTTCATTTACTCTTCTTCTAGCCTGTGGTGGCTCAACTGCCTCTTCTCTATCTAGAGCAACATTCGAGGCCCTTGCCTCATCTTATCGAACTCGACGAGGTCGTCCCCGCCTAACAGGTTCATATCCCTCACTGCGTCGTCTAGGCGGTATATCCACTAGAAATAAAAGACCACAAGATTATTAATTTACGGAAACGCAGATTAACACGCATAACGAATAACATCAAATGACAATAAGGAAGAATCCTATGCTCCATGATTTACTTATCTTTTAATAACAGTTAATTTTATTTAATTAATTTATCCTCAAATATCAACTTTGCCACATCCCCACTTCGGGATATGACAATCCTAGGGACAAGTTTAGCTTAAGGCTACCGGTTCTCATAGAAACCATCCTAACTTCCAAATTATTATCTCATAAAATTATTTATGAAAATTTTGCCAGAGACTCCTTTGTAACTATAATAATCCCAAGTTATGACTCATTCAATTTAGCAATAAACACAACCTGCAAGGAAACCAGCAATTCTAAAATCCCACCTTATATCCTTAACTTCCAATTTTATATTAAATTCCCATACTTCAATTAGCAATTCATTATCAATATTTATGTAGTAAATTAATTAAAATTTATATATTACTAACTAGTATTTGATTGAGTTGATAAGACAGTAACTACACATCCACTAGACTAATATTATGATCATGGAGTATTTCTAGAGTAAAACAGAATACAAATTTTACAGTAAAGGCAGTTACATAGTGTAACACCTCAACCTAACTTGACCTAACCCTTAAAGAGGAACTTAGGGGGGAATTTTTCCTTTCTTTATAATATGTTGTTATTGTGTATTTATGCATGAAATTGATAGTTATGCATGTTATATGAGTTGATTTTATGCATAGAAGTAGTTTAAAGGCTGTTAGGACAAAATCGAGAAATTTTGAATTTTTGGTGAATTGGGGGCAAAATGGTCATTTCATAGGCCCTTCGAACTTTGATGGATTTAACACCATATTTGAAGGTAGAAAAGAATTTAAGGACTTGAAAATGGTATTATTTAATTTATTTGAATAATAGTTGGAGAAATAAACCCGGTTGAAAACAGTTCCCGGCAAGCTGCTCAATTGAGGTGCTTGAGGTGCTTCGGTTGCACTAAGGGCATTTTGGTCTTTTCCTTCATAATATGGAGTTATAGAGTGTGTGCAACCTTATGGTATTTATTTAGACTTGATTAAATCTAACCATTGGATCAAATGATGAAAAATGGATGGTTAGATGAATAGGTTGCAAATTTGCTATCATAAGCTCAAAGTATAGGGTTTTTGCCATTGGTTTTGGATTTGGTGTGGCAAATGTATATGTTAGCCACCAATGTTGACTATGGATGAACAAATAGCATAAAAGTAAGCAAAATGGATGGTTGGATGGCTAGGTTTCACCAAAAATACCATAAACCTAAACCATTGCATTATGCCTTTGATATTTGAATAGATTTTTACCACCACTCTAAATGTTCATCATCATATTCAGCCAAAAGTTGCAGCAAACTCCATTGTTCTTGAATGAAGGTTTCTGCCACCATCCACCTTGCCCATTTCTTATAGTTTTCTTCCCATCTTTTTTATAGAATTAGATAGAATCCATCATCCTAAACACCATTATAACCATAGAATTCAAGGAAAAACTCATTAAAACAATAATTTAATTCAAGGAAGATTTGGAAGAAATTTTGGTAAGTTGTTGGTTTTTGAGTTCTTTTGATTTAATGATGTTTATATGATGTTCCTTGTTATTATTTATGGATTGGAACTCATTTTGTATGGTTGGAATTCAAAAGAATGGATTGAAACCCTAATAGGAAGAACATTGAATCAAAGTATGGTTTTGATGGATTAATTGCTTCAAATGTTGTTCATTTGATGTGTATAGCATGAATTGATGATTGAATGATTGAAACAATTTGATTTAGAGAGAAAATTATTTCGGCCGAAAAATATGGTGGTTAGGGTTTGGTGTGAATTTTATTGTTTTAGGTGTTTAAATGATGGAATTAGTTGTATTTGATATGAATGTGATGAATTAATGGTTGAATGTTGGAAAATAATCCATTTGGATGAATGGTTACTTTAGCAGAATATGATGAACTAGGTTAGTGAATTGTGTTTTGATGATTGTTAGGTTTAAATGCCTAAATGTGATACATTTGATGTTTATACATGCTAATTAATGAAATGGCATTGAAAAATGAACAAAAGGAATGACTTTTGCTTAAGTTGGACAAGATTGAGTTTACTAGTTTAAGATGTTAGGTTAATGTTGTAACACCTTAGCCTAAACCCTAATAGGGACCTTTAGGGAAATTATTTTCCTTTCTTTATGATGTGTTAATATTATATGTAAATGCATGGAATATATATATATGCATGTTATATGACCTAATTTTTAGGCCTAGAGTT
>CANXYC010361507.1:0-11328 GCA_948193065.1 Aleurites moluccanus
TATATATATATATATATATATATATATGTAGACTTTTCAAGGGATACCTGAAAAGGAGATATCATGCACCTGCAGAATGGGCTAATCCTCTAAAGAGTTGGTGCTTTTTGTGGATCAAGTTGTCCACTGCAATAACTGGAGGGAACAATTGACAACTCTTGCCTTCCTTTCCACTCTTCACCAGGTTTCAAAGTAATGGGTTTTTCTACACAAGCAGCCTCTACACATAGCATATGCTTGTAGTCATCATCACCAAAATCATGCATTGCCTTTGCTTTCTTATCCCAAGGATTCCAAAGCACTGCAGATGAAAATAACTGCAATGATAATCATTGGATACATTCAAACTATTTAATTAGTTTCCTACTCATTTTTAGCATAGAATAACCATAAACTAATCCATTATGAGATATGTCATCTTATTAACATAGTTTGGAGAAAAGCATGATTGTAAAATTAAATAATTGAGGGATAAAGTCATAGTTAGCTCACCCACATCAGGAAGACCATCTTTCCTCAATACAAATGTTCTTTTCCTTTCATGGTCCAAGATAGCTATTTTAGTTGGTGTGTTAAGATATATTTTATCTACCTTTACCATAAAAAAGAATAAAATTTTACAAAGAAAACTTGCACAAACACATGAACTTAACAAAAAAAAAAAAAATGTTAGCAACTCCACAAAGAGAGATACTAACTTCTGATTCAAATGTTATCGCATCCCCTTGTTCAGTGAATCGCTCTTGATTCCTTAAGTTATCAAGATAATCCAGTGTTTCAAGTCCTTCCACTCGCACTTCACTAGACAAAAGCAAAGTGGTCTAAATTATGCAGCAATAACCATTTAGAAAAACTAAAATAAACTTGTTATTCATGTTATCATAATCCTTTACTATTCATAACATTTCGTGTATCCCTTTATAGGAAAAGAAATGAAATAACTAATAAGTATTTTGTATTTGGATGTTTAAGAAATATGAAAGAATTTTGATTATTAAGGGTAAAATAATATTATTAAAAACTTATCTTTTAGTAATAAGTAATAGCTCTTATTTTTTCAATTTTGAAGGCAAACGAAGTGGAAGTTTATACAGATAATTAATACTTACTCAATACTGATTGTATATCCAATCTTATATTTTTATTTTATTTCTTTAGTGAAAAATAGATTAATTCATACTCAAATTTTTCTTATATGTTTCTATTACATTGGCATGGTAAGTATTTCCCTGGAAACTAATAAACATAACAAAACTCTAAAGATAGTTGGAATAAATTGAACTTATGAAAGAACCTGATATCAGTAACAAAAAGATGGGTGTGATAGGCAAATGTAAAGGTGAATGACTTCCCATCAGTGTTTGTATTTCGAATACGTGATGTCAACATCAAATCTCCTCCTGGCCCCAAAGTTATCCTTAGCCGAAATTCAAAACTGCAAATAATGATTCTAATAAATTACAAATATACTTATTGGTCTACTAAAGTAGACAAATTGATTGCCAAAGCATAATAAACAAATTTAATTGGTTAAAATATGGTATTAGGTAAACTGCAATCAATTTTATTGAATGGTCTATCTTGCTAAAAGGTTATAAACATATGGAAAATAGAAAAAGCAAAACTATGAATAAAAATATATAATTTGCTGTTAAAGTGAGTGTTTCTGTAGTGTTATTCTCAAATTTGAGTCACACACACCTGTGAGGCCAAATCTTTGCATCTTCTTTAGTATGCTTAAGTATTAAGTCAATGAAGGCCTTGTTGGAAGTGTTTGTTGGAAATGGAGGAGGATCCAAATCAATTGTCCAATATCTATTCCTTGCAAATCCATGTCGTTCAAGAGCCCCACTGCCAAACTACAAATTCCAAATAATTTACATTGAAAAATATAATTTATAAAGCAAAGTACAATTAATTCACAAAGTAAAGCACATACTTGAGGAAAGCATATTTGAATACCTCCACGGAAGGCCTTTGGAGCGTTTAATATAGCCTGCATAAAACATTAGCATAGTTTAGAAGAATTAAATTGCATGTAAAACCCAACTCAACTCAACTCCCAAGAAAGAAAAAAAATGGTCTGAAATTAATAGGTATATTCCTATTTATATATCAATTGATTTCTTTTTTCTTTTACTAGACACTAACCAATTCAGGGTTGATTATAGGCAAGATTTTGACCTGAGCTCCAATTTTAAATATGAGCTAACAGAGTTGCAACAATGACATCGCAAACTTAAAAAAGGGGAAACTCTCTGTGAATTCCTAAAGCTTGTTAGTATATAGTTGTATCCTTTGAGTAGTCTACCAAAATAATGATTCATTCGTCTTACATCTATCATTGTATGAACAATCCGTAGTGGGATAGCCCTAATTGGATTCTACCTGCATCAGTTTGTTCATCTATAACTTCAATTGTTGCACTATAGTCAACCTTGTTCATTCTATAATTTTATTCATTAAAAATTTCATAGTACTGAGTTTTGTTTTAAACATCAATAGTGTACTATCAATATAAAAAAGCCATGCATGAATATCAATAAGCTTAAATAACCAATAACTTGTTCTTTGTAAAAGTAGTTTATTAACTAGGGTTTTTCTTTCTTGCTCCAATTTTACATTAAAATGATAGATAAGGGCACTATGCATCCTAATCGTTAGGTACCTCATCATAAAATAAGCGATTAGGATTTCAAACCACGCTTCTTCCTCCATTAAACCAATAAATTTGAGGGAAAAACTAATGAAATGTATAATTTATTTCATTAATGTTCAACCATATATAGCTTCTTAAAACAATTAACATTAAATTAATTACATACCTTGCTACTAACGAAAAGCAATTCTTCCCCATATTCATTCTTCCAAGATGTGACTTGACCTCCATACAAATAGACCTTTATGTACAAAGTGTAATATTGATAATTAAGCCCTCTAATTAATTAATTAATAAGCTTTTGTAACAACGAAATAAGTTTTGCCTATACTTAGTATATATCTCAATTTAATAAAATAAAAAATAATATTAATGTCTAGTGTATATATTGAAAATATACACGTGAATTTATAAATAGATAAATATTAAAATTTACTTATACAAAATTAATTAGCTTGTGTTATATTTAATACTTATTCACTTATAAATCATTTAAGTATTCTCTGTAATGCATTTTCAGAAAATATAGATGAAGAGAAAGTGGTCAAGAAGGATTTAACATATTCATGCAAAATTGAGTAGAATAAAGAGATCATGATCCACAAAGCCCACCCCATGTTGATTGAGATTCAGTCATGTGTATGCATATATGCATCACTGCATGCAACATAACTCCTCCCAAAGAAAGGTAATATATGACAACAAAGTAGTGAAGATAACTGAACTTTAGGCCAACATATATATTAAGGGTTTTTCTAATAAGTACCCAAATCAGAATTTATATGAAATAATTATGTCTTAATCAAATTTATTTTGTCCACTTAAGAATCAATTGAAATTATCTTTTTGCTTTATTTGATACTAAAACCACAAAATTATAAATAGATGGAATCCCCAATCAATGTAAACAAGTTGATATAGGTTACAGACAAGTAAACAAACATGAACATCCCTATTTACAGTTCATTAAGCATTTAGAAACTAATAAAATAGATTTCAAATAGTACCCAACAAGATATTGTGTTCATAAATACATATTTCAAATAGTATCAGATCTATAATTTCATAAAAATATAAACATAAGAAAAAGAAATCAAAACAGAAAGTACTTGTTTATTAATCACTAAATAGAAAAATGGAATATCTGACATGCAAAACGAAAACCGTAATCCCAATAAAATTAATACAGATCTAAATGGAGCAATAAATTTAAAATAATAAAAAATATTCTGATTTCGTCTCCGATTAATTTCTCAACGTTAAGAAACAAAAAGGGATAATTAATTAAATGAGGAATTATTGGATTTTATTAGTTAGAGAAAATCAAGAGAGAGATAGACCTCAGCAGAGCGGCGACGCCCTTCACGCAATATAACTTTTTCCAAGCCATTAATGTCTTTACAGTGCTCAACGTATTTGTTATCCTTTGACATTTCTCTTCTAACATAAATTAAAGAAAATCACAATCACAAAAACAAACAGTTTGTACAAAATAAAAATTAAGTTATTGAATTATAGGGATAGATGGAATGAGAAAGAGAGAGAGATAGTGAAGGAATATTTTGGGAAATGTTAGACTGAGAATGAGATCTGTCTCTTTTTCATTTCTTATTCTTTTTATATAATAAGATCGTATAATGAATTAATTCTCGATCCTGAATGTATTGTTCATGGGAACATGCATTTATCGATAGATTATATATTGATATTCATCACATTAAATTTTATTAATTGTGATATTACATACATTTTAATTAAAAATCTAAAGCAATGAATATTAATTAATGTTTCATACTTCTAAGTTCTAAAGTAATGCAAAATGGAATATTACATATCAATTACATATATTTTAATTAAAAGTTTGAATCAATAGATATTAATTAATTTTCATTTCATATTTCTAAATTCTAAATTAGTACAAAATGGAATAATAATATATAATATAATCTACATTCATAACTAATTCAATATTAAAACATGCAATCTCCATTATTCAAGAACAAAAATAAAATAATATAACATGCAACTTGAGCCCAATTTTTTTAAGGATTCATTTTGAAACAAATTAATCAAAAGGGTAAAGGCAATATATAAAAAAAAAAATCATCTTATACATATCTATACAATTATTTTTTTATTCATCTTACCCCTTTTTATTGTTCTATATATATATATATATATATATATATATATATATATATATATATATTATTGAAAGAGTTTAATTATTTCTTATTGCTTATTAAACATCACAGTTTGTATTTTTTATTCATTGAAGATTATAATTTTTTGTAATAACTAAATTACATTTAAGAAATAAAAATAAATGATCTCTTTATACATAAAAAATAAAAATAATAATAATCTCGATGCCGACCAAAATTAATTTTCAGAGTTTTTCATTACCTTGGCTATCGAAAATAACATATTCTAATTCATTTTACAAAAAAAAGACTATTGTTTGGACAATTCATTTTTTTTTTTTTTTTTTTTTTTTGTGATGCTTGAAATTTACTAATCCCAATAAATTCATCATATATAGTTTCTCAATTTAAAATTTAAAAACTATTATAAAAGTTATATATCACATATGAAGATTTATTGTATACAAATTAATATATAACAAAAATATTTGCATAATTTTAGTAAAAATTATGAAAAAGTAATCTGAATGTTTGACAATAAAAAAAAAAAAGAAATTATACAATTTACAACACATGGTAACACAAACACGCATTAATTGCTAATCGATGGAGCTTTAATTGACATGAGAAATTATTATGTATGATAAAAATATATTTCTTATATTTATATAAAAAAATATATGATTAAATTGAAAATATATCTTGAATTCGCTATATATAAGTAAGAGGAAACATGTTATTCTTACATACTTAATAATTTCTCTAATTCATATAATAAATTGTAAAAAAAGAAAATTATATGATAGTGCATGTGCTTAAGAGCAAGACAAAAAAGAAAAACTAATATTCAAAAGTAAGGATAAAATTATAAAATTAATTTAGAATGAGTTGAATTTTTAGTGTATGTATAAAAAATTTTAGAAAATTAATTCAGGTTGATCGAGATTATATAAAAAACTAGGATAAAATGAATTAAGTGAAATTTTTTTTTATCAACTAATAAATTTTTTCTTTTTCCCCCCTGTCCAAAAGCAAAAATTTACATTTAATTAATTAGTTATTGTAAGCTTACAAAGTATATATACTTCCAATTGTAAATTCAATTAATTAAGTACTAATAGAAAGAAAATTAGGAAAATAATTTTCACTTAAATTATCAACATAATGATAAATAATATTCACTTAAATGAAAAAGTATTTAAAAGAAAAATTAATTAAGATGGCAATTAATCGTCATTAATTTCTAATGAATCAAGCACTCGTCTCTGATTCCATTTATGGTAGGAGGCTTGCAAAATTGAAATAGTTTTAAAGGCAAAAAAGTGAATTGAATTGAAAAAAAAAAATCAAAGCCAAAAAAACATGTAATTAAATTGAAAAAGAGGCACACTACAACCAACACATAGCCTCAGTTGGTGAGTGCAAAAAGAACTAAAAAATAATTTTTCTACTCTCTTATTCTCCTAAAATCTTTCAAACAAACCAACTTGTCTAGCTTAAGCTAGAGCCTTGGAATCCAGGCCAAGCACAGAATCATCGCAATCATAGCAAAACTAGTACTTGTTGATCCAGAAATGGTTGATGCACTGCCCTTATGACTATCAGAAGCTGGGCCTTTTGCTGCTGGACCATCAGCTGTTGGAACATCAGCAGCAGGAGGAGATGAAAATGAAGAATCAGCTTCTGGTGTAGGAGATTCTGATGAAGGAGTATCAGCTTCGGCTGGTTCTGGAGCTTCAGCTGGAGACTTGGCTTTGGATGGCGATGGTGGTGGAGTCTGGTTGCTGCTGGTGTCAAGACCTTCAGGCATTATAATAGTACTAACTTGCAAAACTGAAATATTATAAGGTTGCGAAGTGACTGATTGAACCAAATTAGCATTTAGACCAGAACCCTTAACAGCAGAACCAAAAAGAATAGAACCACTAACATTTGTTACATTCAAGAACCCTTCTTGGCCTCTGGCTTGACCACTGGACTGGTAAAGTGTGGTTAAAATTGCAGTATTTTTTTTGAGTTTTTGAAGCTTTGAAAGATCATAATAATCCAAGATTACATGAAGACTCAAGAGATGTTTTTGAATATCAGTTGAAAAGATATTAATTTGGGCAAGATTGCCATTATCAACTGCAAGAATTGTAATAGTTCTTCGACTGTTAATAGCTTCTGCTAATCTTGTTCTTGATAATAAATCATTGAAGTTTCCAAAATCTGAGTATTCATTTAGAATCTTGGTGACGTTAAAAGCAAAGACCGTAGAGAAAAGAAGAAAGAAAGAAAAGAACAAAAGAAAGAAACTTAAAGACATTTTTTTCTTGATTTTCTTGTTGCTTTTTTGTGTTTTTCTGTTTTGATACAGTTGAGAGAGAGAGATGCTTAGAAAGTGAGAAATTAGTGAAGTTTTATATGTGAAATGAGTGGATGAAAAACAAAGTCTATATTTGTGAAGAGGATCTGGTCTACTCCAATAAGTATGGAGTTTTATAGTTTTTTTTTTTTTTTTTGTCTAAAAATAGAAATATATGCAGCATGTGTTTCAGTTTAAGGTATTTGAGAATATGAGACAGTGAATGAAATATAGTTGAATTTTTTTAATTTTTTTTATGATAATATTATCATTAATTTTTATAAACATTATAATTATTTTATTTCTTTCTATCCAAATTATATTAAAACGATTCAAAGTGCACAAAAATATTTAGTTTTTGTATATGGATTTTTTTTTTAATACAATAGAAATTAAATAAATTCTCACTAATAAAAATTCAGTCCAACAATCATTCTAATTGAAGGGAGACAATGAATATTTAGAAAAGAGAAAATGAAATTCAAATATTAATTAAAAAGAGAGTTAAATTTGAATGCTGGTTAAAGAGAAAATACAAAAATTTTATAAAAATAAAATAATCCATAAAAAATTGTTAATACCATATTAAAAATATTAAAAATATCTACTATTGATTTGAATAAGAGGCATATCTATGTTGAGTCAAATTAAGTGTTTCCTTTAATTTTTGAGATTTTTCAAAATAAATTATAATTAAATTCCTAAAATTTGATAATAAATTGATTTTTTATTTTAAAAAATTAATTTTTAATCTTTGATAAAATATTATTTAATTATATTTTTCTTTATTTTTTCTTTTATTTATCTTCTTTTTCTTTCTAATTTTCCTTTATTTTCTTTCAATTTTCTTATTTTTTCCCAATTGCCTTTATTTTTTTAATAATATTATAATAATTTTTAATTATTTTTAATTAAAATATATATTTTATGTTTTATTATTTTTATATTTTTTAAATAAATTTATATTATTATTATAATTTCTCTTTCTAAATTTTTTGCGATGTCGATAAATCAATTGATCAATAATTAAAGAACCTAGCCCAACAATGTTCTTACATGTAAAATGTTAACTCTGGCTATTCAAACTGTGAAAGTATGTATTACAACCATAAATTACAATTGTTATTGGGCTTCATATCAGTGTATAAAAAAAATCAAAATTTCAAAATTTTCTTTAAGTAAAAATCCATTCCTTTTTTATATGGAGGACCTGATCTTGAATTTTTGATTAATTTAGAAACGCATAAATTTAAAAGGGTCAAAAATAGTTTTACTTTATCAACAGGAGAATGACAAATTTTAATTTTTTATTAGAATGAATTACGAGACTCGTAATATATAAATAAATATTGATTTACAAATTTTACTCGATGCTTATTCCTTCGTATAATGATAAATCAATTTAAACTCCAAATTTCTTATTTTAGGGTCTCAATAAATTACTTTTAATTTTAAATTATATTTTTAATATTTATAATATATCTTATTTGTTCGAAATTAAAATTTGAAAAAGTATTTAAGTCTCGCTTTTGGTTGAGTCTATTTAAACTCTAAAATCTTTCATTTAAAGTCTCAACATATCACTTTTAATTTTAAACTTTATTTTTAATATTTATAATTTATCTTATTTATTCAAAATTAGGATTTGAAAAATTATTTAAGTCTCACTTTCAATTGTTTAGAAATAAATTTTAATTAATAAAATTACAGATTACTTAAAATTCTGTGTGTTTTACTTTTAATATTAGATACGATTAAGTCATTTTTAGCTTTAAATGTAATCTTATATATCTATTTAAATATGAAGCAAAATTTTTATGGACGAATTCAAAGAATAAATTTTGAATGGGTAAAAAATTAATTGTGTAAAAAATTGAATTTAAAAATGACAAGTGAAAATTTTTTAGAATTTTTTTTTACCAACAACAAAAAACATTTATGTTGTAGGTAATTTCAACAACTAAAGGAAATGGATAATGGCATGCAGGTTTTGGGGTCTTAATTTGTTTCATATCAAAGAAGGATTTGAAATTTGAGAATATATTTTTGTTTGTTGCTTATATTATTTATGCAGACCCATTTCCAATTTTATTTGTTATTCTTTCACTTAGAAAGCTTAAATCATCATCTATTGGAGTTTATTTGTTTGTTGGAATTATGCCTTTGCACATAATAATCATTTATGAACAATAGATGTTTTTCTTTATATGTGGTTCTCTCTATAATTTTATTAATCAAAATTTTGATTTTAATTAAAAATTCAATTTAATTAATGGTAATATATTTAAAATAAATTTAAATTTTGATTAAATTGACAAGTAAAATAAATATTCTTTTTTTTTTTTTTTTAATTTTATTCTTATTTATTCATAAAGAAATGTGTCTAATTTAATTTAAATAAAAGTATTTTAAAATTTTAATAGTAAATTTTATTGAATAAATTAAATTTTAACAAAATCACTTCACTTTCTATATGATTTTTTTTTTCTTTTAAAATAACTCTTTTAACATAAAAAAAAATATATATATAAATTATATCATATCAAAATTGAAAATATGAGCTATTATACTGTATTAATAGCTTAATAATCGATCATTTACCTTAATCACACAAGTTATCAAGAGCTAACAGGGCACCTCTTCCCTTTTAATATTCCAACCAAGAAAAAACAAATTGGAAAGTTAAAATGAGACTAATTTTTGACCAAAAAAATGAAAAAAGAAAATTTGTTACATAGACCAAATATGCCTAGTATTAAGTTAAGCTCAAGGTATATTTACAACTCCCAAGTTGGCTTGGAAAAGATAATGTATTAGTCATTTACATTTACAGTATCACTGATGCATCTGCAAAAGTAGGGGTAACTAACATTTTCTTCTGCCTATAGCATACCAAAACAAACCTATGCTATAAATAATAATGAGCTAACAATATTTAATCATTTATCTCTGTATCATTCTCTACTTCCCGTCCTCTCATTTTAACTTCATTTTCTGTAACTGAATTTGTGAAAAAAAAAAAAAAGTGCTACATTCTTCCAGCTGCGATTTCAACACTCTAATCATACCTGAAACTCACATATTAGACAACAATCCATGGATAAATAATAGACAGGTGAGCATTTAAGTATAGAATAATTAAAAATTAACCTGAGAATTTTCTGTTCTATATTTTTGGAGTTCATCTTGAGCACATATAAGCCTATATATGTATTGCAATTAGTGACATAGTTAGGATTTCATATAACTTCAATAAAATAGTATGTGCGCAGGTATTGTATGTGAATATGTACATGCATACGTATCTGAATAACGTTAAAAATACCTCCATTGCAAATCAGTTATTTCATGAAGTAACTCTTTCTCCCTGTCATGAGCTGCTTCTAGCTGCAAATTTCACACAAAAATCCTTAGCTTCAAAATTAAATTTAAATTTTATAGAGATTTTCATGTAAGATCAGAGTCACAGGCTCTAGTAGGAAATTAATTAAGAACATAAAAAGTGTTCTGTTTTAAGTAAATACAATTTGCCATTACGCAACCCAAGTAAGTGCAGAGTGTCTGTTTGAACAAATCAATAATGTGTAAAGGGGACACAATTGTTTTGCCTTAAAGCTAAGCAATGTCAGTAGTTCAAAATCTTCAGAGAAAACCTCCAGTCAACTGCTACTGTCACAAATCGTCTCAACAGACAAAATAATGGTGTATAAAATAGAATGCTCAGGGTTCCATTTCAGTTTAATTTAAAGTACATGGAGAAGTAAAATTTAAAGTACCAGAGAAGTAATTCTCTTTTTTGGGAAATAACCCTGAAATCTCACTTATGCTCAGTAAACTAAAACATAACTTAGAATTCATAAGCTGTACAAGCCCTCGCACTCAAAAACAAAGTAAATAAAGTATGTTCTTCCATTAAGTGTTATCTGAAGGTGATAAGCTAGATATCTTACACGTTGCTCGCCATGTAGTCATTTTCTATGACTGCAGATAATACCAATGTTATTGATTTAAGAAAACAAGAAATTGTAAAGCCAGCCCCTTTTGGGTGGGGGGGGGGGGGGGGGGTGGGGGGGGGGGGGTTGGGGTTGTTGTAGAAATAGTTTTTTCAAAAAAAAAAAAAACAAAAACAAACACAACAAAAAAAGATTTTGTTTTGTAAAAAAAAAAAAAAAAAAAAA
>CANXYC010361660.1:0-11872 GCA_948193065.1 Aleurites moluccanus
TTATTGATATAAAGTTCTGCTATTTATTCTATTGCTCAGTTATTGAATCTACAGTTATTGAACCTACAGGCCATATATGGGCATTTCTTTATATCTTGCTTATTACAGTATTTTTCTGCATTCTGGATTCACTGAGTATATTTTTATACTCACTCCCTTTAGTGGTTATCATTTCAGGTTAGCAGAGAGGCGCGCATTCCATTGGCACTTCATCTCCGCCTTGGAAGCTTAGTCTATTATGTAAACTCAAATTTCAAAAGTATTGTAAATAATGTATTTAGTAAAAGTTCCATGGTACTATATTTAGTTGGCATGTAAATTATTTATGTGTTTGTTGCATTGTGATATATAAAGTGTTTGGTGTATAAGTTAATATTGATATATAGTTGTTCATATTTAAGTTTGTGATGTATTTTGAGTAATTGATGAGATTGAGGTATTGTGGTGATCCAGAGGTATCCTGTTTGCTTGAGATGGATGTGATTAAATATAGAAGTGCTTATATTGTGTTTTTAGCAGCAGGGCATGCTCCTTATATAAAGGAGATGCTGCCCGATTTTTCTTTGATTGCTTAAGCTATTTTAAGCTTAATTGTGTATGCATGCCGTATAGAATAGTTTATGGGTTCTTCGTGGTACTGGTAGCATAAGCATCACCCGTACCCTAGGACTGTCATGGCTCCTAAGTTGGGCTGTGACATTTGGCAAGGAAGATCATGAATTTGGGATACTTTTGGTTGACCATGAATGAGGATTGTGCTAAGTATGTACAAAAATTCCATAAGTGTCAAATTTTCACCCAACTACAGAAGAGACCTCTAATTCCACTACAGCTGACTATAACTCCTTGGCCATTTGCAACTTGGGGCATAGATGTCATTACCGAATCAGCCCAAAATCCTCAAACGAACATGAGTACATATTGGTAGCCATTGACTACTTCATAAAGTGGGTGGAAGCAGCCTCCTATCAAGTATTGAATGTTAAAAAGGTAGCACACTTCCTTCAGACCAATATAATCTGCTGATACGGGTTGCCTTTTGAGGTCATA
Source organism: Aleurites moluccanus (assembly GCA_948193065.1). NCBI lineage: Eukaryota > Viridiplantae > Streptophyta > Magnoliopsida > Malpighiales > Euphorbiaceae > Aleurites > Aleurites moluccanus. The sequence continues at coordinate 1,051 of CANXYC010361660.1, forward strand.
ACAAACAATAGCTTGCATTTTCAAAAAGAAGTAGTCAACCTATTCAAGAGGGAAAAGATCCAGCATCACAAGTCTTCACCTTATCGTCCACATACGAATGGTGCAGTTGAAACTATAAACAAGACTGTCAAGACTATCTTGCAAAAGATGATTACTAGTCACACGAATTGGCACAAGCATCTTCCATATGCATTATGTGGATATCGAACTTCTATTCACACCCCAACTAGCACAACACCCTATTCTCTAGTTTATAGCATGGAAGCAATTCTTCTAATTGTGATGGAAATCTAATCTGCTAAGGTTATATGCAAGAGTCAGCTAAATGAAGCAGAGTGGATCAGAAGGTACCATGATCAGCTAAATGTCATAAACAAGAAAAATGATAGATGTCTTGTATCATATTCAAGGTTATCAACAGAGGCTTGCTAGACATTTCAACAAAAGGGTGACCAACAGAAGGTTAGAAGAAGAAAACTTGGTCTTGAAGGAAATTAGAGCTCCGGTTTATGATCTAAAGGGAAAATTTTGACCTAACTAGGTTGGTCCGTGCATACATAAAAAGATTTTGTTTAGCAGAGGAGTTATACTCATGAACCTAGATGGGACTGAATCCTCAAACCCATGCAATTTAGATCAGCTTAAATGATACTTTGTATAATGAGTTATGTAAATAAAACTATGAGGACCTGATTCTCCCAAAGAAAAATTAATTATCCAAAAGTGTTATGTAGATATGTAGACAACTCACTTTGAGAGCAGTCCAAAGCATAATGAAAAAATATATTTTTTTTGTGCCAAAGTTAATTGACTCACGCTTGCTAAGTTGAAAACCTGTAAAGGTGGCTTAGGCAAAAATTAGAGCAGTTCAGTGAGTCGAAAACCCGAAAGGTCGGCTCGAGAAAAATTAGAGCAATAAAAAAAAGGAAAAAAAAAGAATAAAAAGAAAAGAAAAAAATAAGATAAATGTTTTTTTTTTACTATCATATCTGACAAAGTCATAAATCGTCATCCCATTCATCATGGATTACTATCTCATTTCAATCATGCAAGTCAAAATTCTTGTCTCGTTTATTTCCATTCAAAAGGTCAGTGTCAAAAGTCAAAAATCATCTTATGTCTCATTTTATTATAAAGTCAAATCCAATGTCAAAACATCCAATGTCAAAGTCAAATAAAAACCTATCTAATCCTAAGTGGACAGAAGCAAAACAGAAAAGCAAGAATCCTAACTATAGGTCCTCCTCCTCCTAGGATGGATATACCTATCATCATCTGAGTCATCATCAACTGTATCTTGCAAAGTGCGTTATTAGAAGCTCTATTTGCAATCATCATCTCTGCACCTCTAGTGTCAGCACTCTTTTTGTCCATCTCCAACATCTCTATCACTCCACTAGCTGATATCTTTATAATAGTCATAACTCTGTCATCCGTCTCTATCCCTGCCTCTAGCTCCTTTATCAAGGTGGATCGCCTAATCTTCTCAATAGGCCAAATTAAGATAATAAACCAAGCATCATACCCTTCCAACCTATTTAATAAACCAGTCGGTGTAGCAAAGCGCATAGACCTCCTCCAACCATTCATTATGGCTCGAGTCGCAACAACATTAATTAGTGATGAAGGGAACACAACTCCATCTATTGGAATATTGTAACACCCTAAAATTTCATCCATTTAAGCTTAAATATACTTCATTTAAGTATGAATATACTTCATTTACACATAGAAACATCATACTTGTACGATTAGATGAATCACTAAAAAATAACTGGATAGGTAAGCAGGCACGTTGATATTTCGACTAATGAACATGTATAGAAATGTAGACGTTTAATATCACCATTCGAATCATAGTCTGGAGAAATATAAGAAATATTGTTTCAGAATTGAAATGAGATAAAAAGATAAATAAAACTAAGCTTTGGGTTCAAAATATGAATATGAGAAGTGTCGAGGGAAAAATCAAATTACTTGAAACTTCATTAATATAAATATTTCCTTTCTTTATCTTTTTCTTCATTTCTTCTCCTTCTTCTTCCTCCTACCATCAGGCTATGAGTTCCTCTTCCATTCCCACTAATTTTCTTTTAAGATTTTCAAGGAAAAGTGATAGAAAACTTGAATACAAACCTAAATAAACGTGTTTCCATCAAATTATCCATAAAAATCAACCAAAAACCTAAGGAAACACTAACCCTAGGGTTCAACCCCTTTGAAGAATTAAGATAAAATGATGTTTTTCATTTTCTTTTCAATTATTTAGATAGTATATGTGATAAAATTGATAAATTAGATGATTAAATGCAAATATGAATTAATTTAGCAAAAACCTAACCCTAAATGCGATTATGTCCATTTCAATTCGTCCATCTAACTTCCATAATTCATTTAAGTGTTATAATATGTTTATTCACATCCTAATGATGCTACAATAAGTGAAAAATTGATTGCAAAAATAGAGAAATATGAAGAACACCAATTTTTCCTATCTTAAGTAAATTAGAGTTTTAGCTCGAAAACGAGCGATCTATCGATTTTGGTGAGTCATATGTATATTATTGTGTATATTTATAACCTCATTTAAATTTATGGAATCCAAATTGACCATGTTCTTTCTTTGGCCGAAATGAACATTGTGACTTTCCTTTGATTTTTTTCTTGAATTCAAGCTCCAATTTCATTGTTATTTGTTATACTAAAACCCTATTTGATGATTGCATTGTGTTTGTTACAATGTGAACTTGATTCACGAACTTTAGATTTTAATGAACAAACCCCATAATCCTACCATATTGGTCCCAAAGTGGTGCACACTAAGTGCTCGACAAAATACCCTTTGTATTTTTCATAGGCCAACCAAATGTAAGCCATCGTCGCCAGCGCGGGTGACTTGCCTTCACACTAGCGCAATGTGCCCTTTTTGACATTTTAAGTACTTGAACCCAAACTTGAATTTTGTAGCATTTTGTCTATATTTTAATGTCTCTTATGAGTGATTATTGATTCTACGGGCAATATTTGATATTTGTGTCTAATTGAGCTTATTGTTAATGAAATTGTTCTATATTGACCTATTTGATTTCCTGGTATCATATTTGCTTCCTATAGCCTAATTTTATATTTATATGATAGAGCTTCCTTATCGATGAGGTACTGAATAAATACTATTGGCATTATGCACAATGAAATGTTATTGAAACCCTAGCGAGGAAGGGTTATTGTCCTAGTCATAAGGCCTGATTCACCTTATGTTATTTACATGTGATAAAGTAAATGATATGCATTATGTGGCCCATTATTTATTATATATACATGATTTTATTTTCTTCAGTGCCTATATAGCTTTATTTGATATTCTTAAGCCATTTCCCTTAATTTGGGCTTTTGGTGTGCTATCCATGTGCCAATTGTTATTACTGCTCATTTATTGCTACCCACCTAGCGTAATGTGTGATAACATATATATTGACTCACTAAGTATGAAAATACTCACTCTTTTAATGGTTTAAACTTTTCAAGTCAGGAGTAAAGTTGGTCCAAGATTTTATCTTCAATGGATTTAGCTCAGCTATTATAATGTAAATATTTGTACTTGTATATATTTCCTATGTAATTCTAGATGCTCCATGGTCATGTAAAATAATAGGATGCTTATACATATTATGGTTTGTAAATAGTAATAGTAACTATTATATAATATGAATGAGATGTATTGAGTATGGAATTGATTACAGATGATGATAAATAGATTGATAATGTGGATATATAAATACTATAGCAGGTGATGTTTATAGGTTATAGCAGGGTTCTACAGGTATCGGTAGCCTTAAACTGTTCCTAAATCCTAGGATCGTCATGTTCTAAAAATTGGGACGTGACAAATACCTTGTGAATGATCCATTTGCCTCAAAATCTTGCTACCCTGATCGAAGATAGTCAGCCACATACCCATTAAATACACCATCCTATAGCCAAAGCTCATCGTCATAAAGGAGCCAATCTAATACCGGGGGCAATACCATAAAATATTATTTGGATCTAACTCCAACAGCCAAGCAGTCCACTTTCCCTATAAGTCAAAGCAGATCAGGGTCCAACACATATGATACCTAGTAGCAAAATAAGGTAACCTATATGGAGGATAAACTACATGGAGATGATCCTTTAAGTAGACCAAGTCATCCCAAATCAGAAGTTAGAAACCAGAGAGGTTTAGACAAAAAAGAACCAAACAAAAGAAGAAGAGTTATAGCTGAAGAATAACCAGGTTCACAGAGCAATACCCCTAACTCTATAATTAGCATCCAAACTCATGAGGGTCTCAGCCAGAATCAGACCTGCTATGGTATACCCCTGCTCGATCCAAGCCACCAGCTCCACTACCTCAATATCTCCCCCAGTCGGGAGAACTGAAAAACAGACATCTAGCAGTCGGACAAAAACTAGTGCAAGCATCTTAAACTTCTACCTTTTGGGATCCTCAAGGTCTTGAAATTCCGTAATCACTATAGTAAGATCAACTCTATCTCCATGAACTATGGAACTAGCTAGATCATGTCCCAAACCAAGCATTTTCCTAAAAAATAGGAAATGTCAAACCCTAGACTCCGGAATAGCCATATGGCTGCACAGAATAGCATTAAACTCCTCAAAGGTGGGGTACATCTCCTCCATGCTAGCTCCAAAGTGGAATACATGGTGGATGGGATCCCAAAAGTTCACACAGGCATTCAGAAAGTCTCAATCCACTTTTACTCCCCTCATGGTCAAAACAGAGCTGATCCTATATCGCCCTAGATTCATCTGGTCAATCTTGTCCAAGTTCTTGATTCATAGGAACACATAGTGACTAAAGTAGGGTTTGATTGGAAAATAATATTAACTCAAGTAAGCAGAAAGAATTCAAAGAAAAAGTATAAAAAGCAAAAAAGACAGGTCAAGAATGATTTTCACAGAGTAAAAAAAGGCTATATATAGACGAAAAACTGATCCGAAATGAACAATCAATTTGGTGGCAAGTTGCTATAGAGCTGGTGGCAGCACCATACCTAGTTAGCAGCGTCGCCAGTTGCACAAGTTGACTGTCAAGACCCGTTTCCGGATCGCGATGGTCCTAGGGCACAGGAGATGCCAATGGAGACTGACGACCGGCACCTGTAGAACCCAGTATCACATGCACAATCTATAAACCACAATATATAATCCATTTTAGTTAGTTACCATCCATTCTGTTATTCTGTAATTCATTCTATAATTTACTGCAATTGGCTGTATCAATCCATATGTCATATCATATAATCATCATATTATTCATATATCATCAGGCATCATATATATACATGTTCATTTCCTAGCTAACTCATACATACCCCATGGAGCAGTTAGATTATGAATATCAAAATAATAATACAAAATCAGAAAATATACATCAGACTGCTAGCAGAAATTCTCAGATGATAGATGACAGGATTATGCACTCTACTCTTCTCTTGAAATGGGTAAACAAAGAAATGGTGAGTATATAAGATACTTAGTGAATCTATATGCATCACAAAGCAAATGAGATAAAAAAATGATATATATATATGATAAAGGAACAATAGGACAGTGTCAATCATATTGGTTTATAGAATCAGTATCAGAAATCAATAGGAATATCAATGGTCATATCCAGTCATGGAATCATATGGTAAGACAGATATAGGGCCTTGTAACACGTAGACTATGTGTAATCACACAGTCGATGGCCCTGTAACACGTAGACTATGTGTAATCACACAGTCGATCACATATCAAGTAGGCATAAGACTGATCAGGTCCTATGGTCGGGACCAATAATCCTTCCCAACTAGGGCATCAATATCAATGTACACATTGCCGATAGTATGTACCCACTACCCTGTCAGTGCGGTAGCTCTGTCAAACCACATTTAGGTTAATATAAATGAATATCATATCAATAGACACCATTATACAATAATGGTATCATCACTGTCAATAAACTCAATATCTTTCAAATCAAATGGTATTTGAATCAAAGGCATTGCAATATACAATATACAATCAAGGATAAGGGTTATGGTAAACAACAAAGGTATGGAATAAAAGTTAGTTCGGTAAGGAAAAATCGGCGGGCCAATTGGCATGCCAATGTCTTTGGCGACAATGGCATTCAAATGGTAGGCCTATGGAATACAAAGCAATAGGCCAAAGACAAAATGAATTAGGCATTTTATCAAACACTTGGTGGGCACAATTTGGCAAGCCAATTGGTTAGGTTTAGGTGCAAGTTTGGCTTGCCCATTTGAATCAACAACAAAGCACATTAACAAGAATACAATAGGTATCAAATAACCAAGATTAAACAGCACAAAATGGATCAAATTAGCATGGGAATTCAAGGCAAAAACCAAACAAAATCAAAGGGCATGAATAGTGAAGTAGGTTCGGCCAAAACCCAACATTCATACAAGGTTTCCAATTTCAATTTTAACATAATAGGCATGTCAAAGGATGCAAAATAGACTCACCTAAGCTTCCAAATAGCTTTGAAAAATAGCTTTCCACCCAAAATCACCAAATGAGCTATAAGGCACACCTTTGCCAAAACTTGAATTCTACACTAAACCAATCATCAATTAGTTACCTATTCACATCCAATTAATATATTCTAACATCAATTAACATAATCTAATACTAAATCAAATAGCTAAGTTACACAACTTCCATTAGGTTTAGGAATTTAGGGATTTCTAACAATTTGCATCAATTGATGCAATTAACCACCAAACTCATCTAATTCAACCTAAATAACATCTAATTAAACCATAAAATCAAACAAAATAACTTCTTACCTTGAATTTGATGTTCCACCCGAATCCTTGCCTTCCAATTTCCTTGAATTCCTTAGCTTTTTCCTATAAATTGATGATGGAAATAGGTAGAACTATATTAATACTCAAATTTTCTATGAATTTTTCTAAGGAATTTGGTAAAGAAATGAAGAAATGAGAGGAAAGATTGAGAAGGAAATGGTTCGGCCTATGGAATAAAGAAGAAGAAGATGATGGCTTTTGGTTAAGTGTTGAATAAATAGAAAAAACATATTGGCAAATTACAACTAACTCCTCCAACTTTCATATATCACACTTTGGTCCAAAATCTTCTGTAATTTATTCTGACAATTTTATCAGGATTTAGAATTCAAAGTGGGGAGTCAATAAGCTTATTTTAATTTAGACTTATTTATAAAAATAGTTCCAGAGTCATTCTGTAACTCCGACCGATCAATTTTCACTATTCACCTTAAAGTTTCTTATATTTACCATTTTGCCATTGGTTACTTTTTCAGTGTTCCTAAATGATTTTCACTTCTTTCTTTTTACCAAAATTACACATATTTTATAGTGATCTTTTACCCCTAAGTCAACTTCAGAAATTCTTCTGTTGACCGAACTGCTAATTTCTAGGCAATATTCCCGACACTGCCGCTTTCCGGAAAAGTAACTAGTTTGCTTTCTAACTGTGTCTCTAAAATTATTTCCCATCATTTCAAGACTTTTAAACCACATACTGAGAACTAATTCATGCATGCATGTTATAACTTTCTAGGGTATTACATTGCCCTTGGCAGCAGTAGCCCTTCAGTCAAATGGCATCTCCTCTTCTTCTTATTGGCAGCTCTGTTTTCTTGGGTTTGAAGCTGTTGGACTCCCAAGCAGAAAAATTGGGGCATTTTAGGACATGCATTACATAAAATTTTAAGTATGACCTTGCATTAAAATTGCATAAATTTTGGATGACAATATAAAAATATTAGTTGCATAAAAATCCATTTCAATTAGAGGGTGAATAGCCATCATATCATGCATACATCCATCATCCATATAGAACATAAGCATCGTGTATAGTTCAAAAAAGTTCAAAAAGCTTATAAAATAGAAAGCATAATCAGAATCTCAGCCTCTCCTCCTCCGGCAGTAAGGATCCTCTTGCTGATGGGCCCGCCTTTCGACCTTCATCTGAGTTAGTAAAGAGGTGATAACCATCTTCTTCCGATGCCCTATCCGATAAGTTCATCAAATATAGCTAGCTGGAACCTACATTGACACAGTAAGCACTCTAAGCAATAAAAATTATCAAAGGAACATTTTCAGAGATAAGAAAAAGACATATACCACAATGTTCTCAGGGAAGTTTGGGGCAAGAGGATGAACTGTATCTGGAACATAGTAAGTCCTCATTTGACCGTTATCTCCCTTATAAAGAATCTCCCCAGTAATCTCCAGAAAAGAATTGAAGGCAACCTCCTCTTTGTTTCCTGCACTAGAACTCACATCTCCGACTGCTGGAGGAGCCATAATAGATGCTCTTATACTAGGAATGTGACGCTGAGCAGTAGGACTAGTAGAACAAGCATAAAGTAGACATGGATCCCTAACACGACCCATCAGAAGGGTCTGATAGAACTCTATGTAAAAAATCTCAAGCTCAAGAAACAGAAGAATGGGTGAACCACCATAGGACTCCTCTGAAGTATGGAAGTCAGAATCCCATCTCATATCAACTGGAGGATGTTTAAGGGAAGCCCACTCCCCCAATGTCTGAACTATGACTCTCTCCCCCAAATACTACAGTCTGTAAAAGCGAAGCAACACCTAAGAAAATGACATAAGATAGTAGTTATGCAGCATAGCTGGCATCAGCTCTATCCTAATCACAAAAGGGGTCATCTGCCTCTTCACAAGCAAGTCATAATCAGAACCTCGGGTCAGAATTGAAAGAAGGAAAAATAGAAAATATTTGGGAAGGAGCCAAACTATCAAAGAATGCCCTAATGGTGCGGAAGTCACGCCTGGGCAGTCTCATCCTATGTTCCTTGTTCCATCTGATACCATAAGGGAATACATCTAGTCGAGGAGCATCCAACATAAGAGTAAGCATGGGAAAAATACTCATAAACCCAGAGCTGAAAAGTGACAAGCAGACAGTAAGGACAAACAAACAGTCAGACAAGTAAACATTCTGTCATGACCTATTTTCGGATAGCGACGGTCCTAGGGCATGGGAGATGCCAATGGCGACCGGCACCTGTAGAACCCAGTATCACATGCATAATCTATAAACCATAATATATTATCCATTTTAGTTAGTTTCCAGCCATTCTGTTATTCTGTAATTCATTTTGTAATTTCCTGTAATTGGCTGTAATGATCAAACCATCATATCATATAATCAACATATAACTTATATATCATCAAATATCATATATACATGTTCATTTCCTAGCTAACCCATACGTACCCCATGGAGCAGCTAGATTATGAACATCAAAATAATAATGCAAAATCAGAAAATATACATCAGATTGCCAGCAGAAATCCCCGAATGATAGATGAAAGGATTCTACACTCTACTCCTCTCCTGAAATGGGTAAACAAGAAAAGGGTAAGTATATAAGATATTCAGTGAATCTATATGCATCACAAAGCAAATGAGATAGATCAATGACATATATATATGGTAAAGGAACAATGGGACAGTGTCAATCATATTGGTTTACAGAATAAGTATCAGAAATCGATAGGAATGTCAATGGTCATATCAAGTCATGGAATCATATGGTAAGACAGATATAGGGCATCAAAACACGTAGACTATGTGTAATCACACAGTCGATCTCCTATCAAGTAGGCATAAGACTGGTTAGGTCCTATGGCCGGGACCAATAACCCTTCCCAGCTAGGGCATCAATATCAATGTGCACATTACCGACAATATGTACCCACTATCCCATCGGTGTGGCAGCTCTGTCAAACCACATTTGGGTCAATATCAAGAAACAACATGTCAATAGATACCATTATGCAACAATGGCATCCTCCATATCAACAAGTCCAATATCAATCAATCAATTATCATTAGGGTTCTTGGCAATGTAAAAGGTGACATATAAACAATGATACATGGTATGGTATTCAACAAAGACTAGGAACAAAAGTTGGCTCGATGATGAAAAACGGTAGGCCAATTGGCATGCCAAAGTCGCTTGCAACAATGGCATTTAAATGGTAGGCCTATGGAATACAAAGCAATAGGCCAAAGGCAAATGAACTAGGCATTTCATCAAACATATGGTGGGCATACAATGGCAAGCCAATAGGTTAGGTTAGGGTGCAAAATTGACTTGCCGAACACAACCAACGACAAGCTACATTTGCAATAACAACATAGGTATCAAAGAATCAATAATAAACAACATCAAAAAGGATCAAATTGGCTAAGTGTAACACCTCAGCTTAGCCCGAACCAAATCTATATAGAGATCTTCGGGGAGAGAATTTTATTTTCATAATATTGTGATGTTAATATGTATTTATGCATATTATTTGAATTAGTTCTGGGCATAGAAATGGTTTAGAGGCTGCTAGGACTTAATCGACAAATTTTGAGTTTTTGGTGAACTAGGGGCAAAATGGTCATTTTTCACCCTTCGGAATTTTATGGAATAAATATCATATTTAAAAGGAGAAAATAATTTAAAGACTTGAAAATGGCCTTATTTTAATTATTTGAGAATTAGTTGAAGAAATAATCCCGGTCGAAAAATCGGTATCGGCACGTTATGCGATTTCGGTGTTTCGGTTGCACTAAGGGTAATTTGTTCATTTCCTTAATAATATAGAGTTATCAAGTGTGTGCAACCATATGGTATTAGTTTAGGCTTGATTAAATTCGACCGTTGGATCAAATGACTTTAAATTGGATGGTTAGATGAGTAGGTTGCAATCTAGCTAACCTAAGCTCAATTGTATGG
>CANXYC010361868.1:0-20000 GCA_948193065.1 Aleurites moluccanus
TGCACACATGCTTGGCCAGGCATGCGCCTAGAGCTCCTGGCCCCCTCTAGGTGGAACACCGATAAAAATCCTATCGACTGGGCTCCCAAAGTGCACAATGGACCAATGAATTTACTCTCATTGGGAAGAGCGTTCTATCCATGGGTCATGGGTTTCAATCTCATAAGAAGCATATTGGTCGCAAGACCATTATCATATAACATTATTCAAATCAGGTTCACAAGCAAGAAACATATGAACTTGATCCAAGAATAATGATCTAGCCATTTACATTACACAAATATATAAATATATAGGCAAAAGGATAATCAAATATAAAAATACTTTGGCCATTTTAATTTCAAAGAACAATAATCGAATGGGATGTTCATACTTACCTCTTACATAAGTTTCTCTTAAATTCCTCCTTACAATTCTGCTCAATTAATTCCTCAATCAATTCGAATTTCTCCTCCTAAGAAATTCCCCAAATATATAAAATTAGGGTTTCTCCAAATCAATAATATTCAACATGATTTCCTAATAATTAATTATCTTAGAGTCTCTATTCTTAATTCCCAATAATAATTTCATTTATTTCCTTAAGAAATTTCTGCATTAAATTTTCGGAGTTACTGTTCATGACAGTCTCAACCTCTAAATTTCTCCCACATTAATTACCATTAATGACTGCAAATTGCTAGCAATAAATTCTATATACTCAGAATTAATTATCCTAACCCATAAACTTAAATAAACCTAAAGAAAATAGCTTAGGAAGAAAATTTATCTTATTTCCTTCAAACTGAAATTTTGAGATCACTACTCAAATCTTGATGATTTCTGCCTTAATACTAAATATTCTAAAGTTCTATTGCATTAATTCAAGTATTAAAGCCTTAGACAAGAAATAGAAATATTCTGAGAAAAGACTGAAATAATCGGAAGTAGAAGAAAGAAAATCGTGAAACACTACTAGGGGTTCATTGGGTTTAAATAAACACTGCCATAGAAACATGCCAACCAGCTCGCCATTCCCACTTCGCATTCCCAGCTCGCACTTGCCAGCTCACCAATCTTGATCTGGCATTGCCACTTCGCTATTCCAGCTCGCATTTGCCACCTCGCATATGCGGCCTCGCTAGGCTCTCCTTGCGAATTCTTCCTCGCGAACTCTTCCTCACATATGCCACCTCGGCAATGCTTCTTCGCCTCTTCACCTCTCCGCTTTCTCAATTCTTAGCTTCTTCACAAACTGCCACTTCTCACATTCCCTCTTTGCATAATGCCTCTTCGCATAATGCCACCTTGCCTTATCCTCTTCGCCAAATCGTCTTCGCCTTTCCTCTTCTCCTAAGCTCTTTTCCAATCTCTCTTCGTCAAATCCTCTTCACCTAAGCTCTTCGCCAATCTCTCTTCTCCAAATCTTCTAAGTTAAATTCCTGCCTGAACATCCCACACTTAGCCAGCTCGCAAATGAGCTACAAATATCCAAACTTACTAATTCTTTTTATCACTTACAATCAACATGCAGGGTCACAACATATCAAAATTTCAAATCAAAATAATCAACACACAGACCGTGGTGACTCTCCAAAAGTCACCCAGACTTCTGTCCCAAAATCCAACTAAACAACTCTGAGAAAAATCACTCTCCACTGAGATATACTTATCCAAAAATTCTAAAATTTTACAGTCATCTTCACAACACACAAAGGAACATTTTTCATTTTCACACCTTCAGCTAATTCTACCTCAGTCATTTCCAGTAATTCCAAACAGACACTGCATCCCTGCAGAAACTCTCAACCAGGCTAGCCTTGCTCAAATATACACGACTCATCACATATATAGAATTTTGCCAAACCATTTTACAGAATTATAGCTAAGACATAAATTAACAATACCATGTTTTACACTTTATCAAATTATGTCTTTAAGACCATGAAATTATCATCACAACATCCTACAGCATCCAAAATAAAAATTCCTGAAATTCTCAACATTCTTATTTAAAATTTAATACATTCTCCAAACATACAAAATCAATAAAACACTACAAAATGGCAGATATTACAAGAACTCCTTTCATTGGTGAGATCTTTAAGAATACTAGATCTCAAAAGAAAAACTAAAGGTCTTTTCTCTTTAGATCGACATAACTCTTTTAGCGACTGAAGGCTGTCTCTAACCTCTTTCAGATTAGTGAAATCTTTTCTGATGTATATCTTATCAATTTGGGCCTTTCAAAGTAATTTTCCCAATCTCATCCCAACACAAAGGAGATCTACATTTCCTGTCATACAAAGCTTCATAAGAAGACATCTGGATCACTGAATGATAACTATTGTTGTAGGCAAATTCTATCAAGGGTAAGTGAGTATCCCAATTTCCTCCTAAGTCTAGAATGCACATCCTCAACATGTCTTCTAGAGTTTGGATAGTCCTCTCTGATTGCCCATCTGTCTGCGGAAAAAAAAGCTGTGCTGAAATCAAGTTGTGTACCCAAACACTCTTGCAATTTCTACCAAAATCTCGAGTTGAACTGAGTATCTCTATCTGAGATGATCGAAAATGGAACCCCATAAAGCCTGACAATATCATCAACATATATTTGTGCATACTGAGAAGCCGTATAAGTCATCTTGACTGGCAAGAAATGAGCTGACTTGGTCAATCTATCAACAATAACCCATATCGAATCATGGCCCCTTAAAGTCCTTGGCAATCCAACCATAAAATCCATAGTCACTCTCTTCCATTTCCATTCTGGCAATGACAATTGTTCAAGTAGTCTTGAAGGCTTCTGATGCTCAAACTTAACTTGCTGACAAGTTAGACATTTAGCTACATATTCTGTGACATCTCTTTTCATTCCACTCCACCAATAAGAACTCTTGATATCGTAGTACATCTTTGTTGCACCTAGATGCACACTGTAGCTAGAATGATGGGCTTCCTTGAGAACCACATCTCTCAATTCATTCACAACCGGAACACATAATCTATTGCCCAATCTCAGTACACTATTAACAAAGGCAAAGCCTGGAGCTCTTTCTGTTCCCATATCATTCTTTAGCTTTACTAACTGAGGATCATTATCTTGCTCTTCTCTTATCTAATCAATAAGTACTGGTTTTACTTAAAAATAAGCCAAAAGTGCACCCAGATCTAACAGATCCAGTCTAATCCCCATATCATGCAAACTATGTATCTCTCTCACTAGAGATCTCCTGCTAACTTGGATATGGGCTAAACTTTCCAAAGATTTTATACTCAAAGCATCTGCCATCACATTAGCCCTTCCTGGATGGTACAACATTTCACAATCATAATCTTTTAGTAATTCCATCCATCTTCTCTGTCGAAGATTGAGATCTTTCTGCTGGAAGATATACTTCAAACTCTTATGATCTATGAAGATCTCATACTTCTCTCCATATAGATAGTGTCTCCATATCTTCAACACGAATACAATTGCACCCATCTTAAGATCATGTGTAAGGTAATTCACTTCATGCTTCCTCAACTGTCTAGAAGTATAGGCTACTACTCTACCATGCTGCATAAGTACACATCCAAGTCCCACTCTCGATGCATCATAGTACACTGCATATCCTCCTTCTCCTAATGGCAAAGCCAAAACAGTTGTCGTGGTATGACAAGTCTTCAACTTATGGAGACTCCCTTTGCAAGCATCCGTCTATTAGAATTTCACTTGCTTTTGAGTAAGCTTGGTCAAAGGTGTTGCGATCTTAGAAAAATCTTATACAAACCTCTTATAATACCCTGCCAAACCCAAGAAAATTATAACTTCGAAAACATTTGTGGGTCTAGGCCAATTAAGGATTGCATTCACTTTCTTCGGATCAACTTCAAGTCCTTCCTCACTCACTACATATCCAAGAAAACAAACACTATCGAGCAAAAACTCGCACTTAGAGAACTTGGCATACAACTAATGCTCCCTCAAGGTTTGCAATATAATCCGAAGATATTCCTCATATTCTTCCTTGCTCCTAGAATATACAAGAATGTCATCAATGAATACAATGACAAACTTGTCCATAAATGTCCTGAACACCCTATTCATCAAGTCCATGAATGCTACTGATACATTAGTCAATCCAAATGGCAACACTAAGAACTCATAGTGTCCATATCTGGTTTAAAAAGCCGTCTTTGGTACATACTCATTCCGAATTCTCAACTGATGATAACTCAACCTTAAGTCTATCTTGGAGAAATGACTAGCACCTTGTAACTGGTCAAACAAATCATCTATACTTGGAAAAGGATATTTGTTCCTGATGGTAACATTGTTAAGCTACCTATAGTCGATACACAATCACATAGAACTATCTTTCTTCTTCACAAAGAGCATTGGTATTCCCCATAGCGAACTACTAGGTCTGATGAATTCCTTGTTAAGTATATCTTGCAACTGGACTTTCAATTCTTTCAACTCAACCAGTGCTATAGAGTAGGGAGGAATAGAAATTGGACTCGTACCAGGTAGCAACTCAACACCGAATTCTATCTCTCTATCTAGTGGTAACCCTGGTAATTCTTCAGGAACCACGTCCAAAAACTCAGTAACTATTGGAATTTGCTCCATGCCTTTCACTTCCTTTCGAGTATCCTAGACATAAGCCAAATACCCTTGGTAACCCTTTCTCAACAACTTTCTTGCCCCAATGACAGATATCACATTGTATGGTACTTCGCTCCTCTCCCCTTAAAATTCAAACTCCTAACCTGAATGTGTCTTGAAAACTATATTCTTCCCATTATAGTTTATGGTAGCATAGTGCTTGGACAACAAGTCTATGACCAAAATCACATCAAATTCTAACACAGACAATTCAATCAAATCTACATTCAAGTTCTTGCCACCAATGCTAACCACACTTGAGGGATAAGAGTTTTGGACTTCAATCTCTTCCTTCAAAGGAGTAAAAACAATCAACACAGTTTCAAGCAACTCACAGGGTGCATGAAATTTCTTAGCAAAACATAATGACACAAAGGGATGCGTAGCTCCTAAATCAAACAACACTCTAACATTCTAAGTTTGGATCGAAAGAATACTTGTAACAATAGTGTTAGATGTATGGCCCTCATACTGTGCTAGAACAAAAACTCTGCCTCTACCTCTACCTATGGCAATTGACCCTGAAGCCTGAACCATATATTGACCTAACCCTATGCCAGCCTCTAGAGTCTTACCTAAAATGCCTCGACCCGCACCTGGCTGCTGACTAACACTCCTCTCCCTATCCATTTGAACTATGATCTGAGAAGCCTGAGGTCTAACTCCAAAGGATGATTGTGGACAATTCTTGAGTAAATGACCTTGTTGCACACCTAAAGCATGCTTTTGTCACATAATGATAAGGGCCTTTATGAAATTTACCATATATAGAACACAAAGAACTACGAGCCCTAGATGGTGCAGAATTAGCTAAACCATAACTCATCTGAGAAGTGGGTCCAGAGGTAGTCCGACTCTATTGTGGTCTCTCTTAAAGTCCTCTATACCCACTCTGAGGAGATGTCTGATGAGTTACTCCCATACTTTTCACCCCACTTTCTTATTTAGAAGAACTGCCTATTTTAACTTTCTTCTTCTCTGCTCTTTCAAATCTAGCTTCCATCTCTCTATTCTCAATTACTCTAGCTTTATCCACCAGCATAGAGTAAGAGTCAAACTTAAGAGAGGCTAGGAGTTTAAACAGTGGAGCCACTAACCTTCTGTGAAACTTTGAATTCGTGTTGCTTCTGTAGGCACCAAAACTAGACCAAATTTGCTCAACTGACTGAACTTCCTGGCATACTCTAAAACACTCATACCAAGTGTTTAAACCAATCTTTCAAACTCTATAGATTCAGTTTCTCTCACGCTTTCTGGAAGAAATTTATTTAGTACCAATTCCTTTAATCTCTCCCATGAAAGATCTTTGTTTCCCCGAAGCATACCAGAAATACTTCTCTTGAACCAATCTTTGGCCTCAGCCTTCATCAAATAGCCAACAAACTCTTGAATGATATCTCTTCCACTTGAGGTACAACGTGTGGTGGAACTACTGGAGGAACGAGAATCTCTGGAGCCTGTACTGGAGGTACCTGTTGTTGTCTTTGTTGAGTAATGAACTCAGCTATCATTGCATAGTTCCTTTGTAGCTGTTCTAATTGTTGAGCCATATTAGCCACATCTACTTGTGGCACAAGAGGAACCTCATCACCTCCATTTACACCCATAAAGCCTTCTTCAGACGGTAAATCTTGTCTAGGAAGGCCTCGACCTCGTCCTCTACTATGTCATAGAGGTGTCTCCATACTAATAAGAAGAACAAACAAGATCATAATCACTACGCACACTTAACGCAAATTTATACCAAAGAAAGACATAACACGGACGAGACATGAATCCTATGCTCCGTAGTTATCTTAATCAACACTTATACTAGGGCTCATGCATATTTATCTATCTTTCTATTTTAAGAATTATAAACCTATAGCTCTGATACCACTTTTGTCACACCCCGACTCTAATGGTGCGACGGTCCTAGGGCAAGGGTAGGTTTAAGGTCACCATAAACCCGTAGAAGACTCATATCCTAGATCTCATACGTAACATATATCCACATCATACATAGTTATCATCATGTATAGTCATTTATGTGAACCATCTAATCATCATTCATACATTTTCATACATCATCATACGATTTTCTCTTGTTCCTTATGGATCAAAAGATACATCTCACATCAATAAGGAACAAAGGTAACCCACAATATATCAATTCAGACATTAAAAATAATATCACCCTCATTATCTAACTACGAAGCTCTAAGTATACTCCTCATACATATAAATACATAATACAAAATATAAATCAAAAGAATTACATAGAGTCTTCTTGGAGAATTGAATCAAAAAGCTTTGTCTTTTATGTTAGCTCCATCTTGAGCTACACTATCACCTGAAAATTCACAAAAGAGGAATGAGCCTTCAACTCAGTAAGATATAAACATGTAATGCAATGGTCAAGCTAAAGGAACATGGATATGAAAGTTTCATAGGGTTATGCTTACAAGAATATAAGTGCTCACAATCGAAGAGCATTATCAAATCATATAATAGAACTATAATCATCAGAACTCATCAATGGACTTGCTACCTTATCGTAACAGAACACATCAGTAGATTTGTTACCTTATCGTAATAGAATGCTTCAGTAGCCTTGAAACCTTATTGTAATACATATGCTTGGCCGGGCATATGCCTAGAGCTCATGGTTCCCTCTAGGTGGAACACTGATAAAAATCTTATCAGTTAGGTACTCAAAGTGCACAATGGACCAATGAATTTACTCTCATTGGGAAGAGCATTCTATACATATGCATATCATAGGTCATATAGCTTAAATTTCACAAAGAATCATATTGGTCAAAAGACCATCAACATATAAATATGAATTCATTCAAGTTAGCAAATAGGTTTCATATGAGCTTGGTCCAAAGAAGAATGACTAAGTCATTTATAATATATAAAGTGATTACATGGAACAAATTATCATTCGTTTGAGAATACTATGGGAAATTCATTTAATAGGTTAACAATACAATATTTCATAACGTGAGAATCATATACATGTACATTAAAAAGGATTGAACAATTAATTTCATGGAAACAACATGCATATGCAATATTTATACTTATTTCAAAGTAAATTATTCTTGTATTTCCCTCAATTATTTGTATATTCAATAATCTTCTCTATTTCCTTGAGTTCTCCTCTCCTATGTCAAATCCTCAAATGTTCATAATTACCCTCAATTATTTGTATATTCAATAATCTTCTCTATTTCCTTGAGTTCTCCTCTCCTATGTCAAATCCTCAAATGTTCATAATTAGAGTTTATGCCCAAATATGCTTATACATGATAAATCCTTATGATTCTAATCATCTGTTAGAATCCTAATATATTTTCTATCATTAATTTAATCACTTAATAAAGAAATATTGAAGTTTGGAATGAATAACTACTATTCACCCAAAACTCTAAATCCATATATACCTTGCTTATAATTCATAATAAATACTAATGATGTTCTTAAACTTCCATACTTAACTTATATTCATCTATTCTAACAATTAATTAACTTATCTTAAACTTAGAAGTGAGTTTGGAATAAATACCTTGAATTCTTAGAAATGGAGAATTCTTGAGAAATCTATAATGTTGGTATTTTTCTTGGTAATAAAATCCTTGCTTCTTGGGTTATTATGATGAAATAAATGTTGGAGGATGAATATTAATGAATTGGTAGGTGGTTGGGACCATTTATGAAGAAAGAGGAGAAGAAGGGTTGAAAATGGAAGAGTTTGAAATGAAAAATAGAACTATCATATATATAGGCCCGACACTTTCACGCCCATGAAGAGAGCTTCACGATTGTGAAAGGAGTTATTCACATCTGGGTTCAAAGCATTTCTTCATGCCCGTAAGGGATATTTCACGCCCGTGAAAATAAATTTGAAGAATTGGTCAAATTATACAGAAGCTTTTCTTAAGGTGGTGAAAGATGTCTCACGCCCATGAAGAACATTCCACACCCATGAGGAATCTTCATGCTCGCAAAAGGCTTGCTGATGAGAATCTCTCATGTTTTCTCCATTTTAACTTATCCAAACTCAATCAACTTATACTTACACATGTTTAACACCTCAAAATCTGTCATAACTCATCATGTCTCAACATATAATCATTATAGGAGTAATCTATACTCAACATAACGTTCTAAATTATCTATCATGCTTATATAAACATACACAAGCTAACATTCATCAAACAAATAAACATGACAAACACATATCTACTCTAACGTTCCAAGTACTGGGTATTATAAAAGAAGGGTCGTCCGGTCACTGGACCATTGCAAGTGCGGCACATAGAGGTCCAACAGCTGTTGATGAGTCCACCGAAGGAAGCTTGCTAATGGACAAAATCGGACGCCGTCAAACTCGCCCTTGGAAGTATCGCTGACAATAAAATTTTTTCGATCAATTTTGGCTATTTTCGGTGTTTTTTGGTGATTTTTGCTTCCTTAGACTACCTCATTTCAAAATTCCTAATGGTACCAGTTAGTCCCATCGGTAACCAGAGTCCAGATTGAAAAATGAAAAATCTGAGGTCTTTTACTAGCAATTGAAGGTAAATGGGTTTCTAACTATTTTATAATTTTTATTAAATTATTTGGAGTATATATTGGAGTTAGATTGTGAAAAATATTAAATTTGGAACACTGAAATTAAAATATTTGTGGAGTGAATAAGTTAGGACTGTCAATAAATTAAGATGAATTGGTATAATTAATTTGAAATAATTATAAAATTTATTTGAGTAATATTTATGAAATTTGGATACCGAAAGTTAAATAATTGTGGAGTAAATAAAATAAAGTGGTTGTTATATTAGGTAAATAAATTAATTTAAATTGAGATAAGTTATTAGAGCATGATGGATAATTTTTTTTCGGATAATATTATGATTGTAGTGTTAATTAAAAATATTTTTAAAGTAATTAATTATTGAAATATTAATTATAGTAATATAATTATTAATTAAGTATTAAGTGAATAATTATTTTATTAAAAATTAATTGGAGATGATATTGGAATTAAATTGCAGAATTGGATTTAGTTAGAACACAATTATTGGGTTATTATAAATATTATTCTTAATTAAAATGGATTCAGTGAGGGACGAATTAATGATTTCTTTAGAATTTATAATAGAAAATAATTATTAAATTGGATCAGATAATTTAGACATGCAAGTTTATTGATGAGAAATATTAAATATTAAGTTTGAAGACCTAGGAGGGGTCACTGAGTTGATGAGTATTTTGAGCATACATACTATTTTTAGAAGAGTTATTATGTTTATTTTCATGGGCTATATTCTAGTTTTAAGGGAGGTTCTATCGAAATTTCAGTAAATTCTTAGAAGTTGTTTCATATCAGCCTGAAGTCTAAATTGTGTTGTATGTATTCCAACAATTTTTGTATGTTTTCAATCAAGACGTTTCAGGTATTTCCTGGCTGTCAAGTTCCAAGAGCTCCGAGAAGAGCTAGTTGGTTTGATCCTCAAATCAGTGAGTTGTATAGTTTAATATAACATTTCAGTCCCCTCATTTATTTTAATGTTACATTGCATACATGTATTACATATCATAATAGTATAATGAACATAATTGTGATTGTTGCATTCATGTGATGAATGCTGGTGTCATGATTGATGTGATGATGTGAAAGAAATGAATATTATATATTGTTATGGTTGTTGGATAAGATTAGGATGATATAAGACCACTGAGGTAGAAATATGATATGATGAGTATGATTGATGAGCTATGACTGGTGTATGACAGCCTAAGGGCTTGTTTATTGCTTGGCACTGCTGCTAGTAGGATCGGCGCTGCCTAGTTTAAGCTAGAGACGGTTGGGACCCTATATTTGGATATAAGAGACAACACTTGGAATCAGAAAGCCAGGTATAAGGATATTGGCTCCCCATATTGAAGCTTAGGGTCTTGAGGACTAATTTCTATCCTTAAATGATTTAGTAATTTTTATTATTCTACGATTTAATGAATAGTGCCCTGAGAGGATGTATTAATTGAGTATGTGAAAGTCTGATGATGATGTAATGATTGAGTATATTGCATTAGCATAATTAAATGTATATGAGTGTTAGGTAACATTATTCTATATAACTTACTAAGTCGAACGCTCACTCTTATTTAATCTATTTTTTTTTCTAGCTTATGGGTAAGCATTAGAAGTTGGATCGTTGTCGAGTTAATCTTATAATTTATTTATCCTACAATGAAGTCTTATTATTTTGTAATTATTTTTATTCATTTTATAAATTAATTTAAAGCTCCATATGGTTATTCTTCTGTTGGTTTCGTTATCCCTATATTTCCTTGAAAGTTTGAGTTGTTTAAATAAAAAAATAGTTGAACTTTCCCGCTTGACTATTGTTCTATTAAGCAAGAATAAAATATTTTTTATTGATTTAGAAGATATGATATAATTGAGATGATAACCCAGTGACGGTTTTTTTATATTGTGTTTGTTAGGTTCTACTTAACAGATGTGCCATAAATCTAGTTTTGTAATAGTTACAACTGTCGTAATTTGATTTTTGTTGTTTAACGAGATGTTAAGCTTACTACAAATTCTACGAATTCTAGAAGTTTTATACTTTTTCATTCCCTATTATCAGTCACGTACTCTCGAGTTTAAAGTGTGACAATTTAGTTATTATCTAAATAATCTGAATTAATCGTTTTAAGTTGGGGTTGACCTATGAAACAACAGGTTATTTAGAGTTAGTTTTAGACCGAACTGTTACAAATGATATTAGAGCTACCTTAGAGTCAGATTATATGAAACTATTGGTCCTATAAGAAAAGACTATCTATGGATCAAAACACGAGATAGAGCCGCCCAAGGCACTAGCGAACCACAATACCAAGATCAATTAGGGTCAGACTAATGGCCTGAACTCAATTGTAAATATAAGCTAATCAACATAATAACAACAAGGACGTCGTATTCCAAAAAAAAAAGGAGAGTGTAACAGTCTAACACCTAGCATGTGGACTTGTCCCCTATCGAAAGTAAAAGAAAAATTAAAGTGATTTATATAGTCCAGTTAATTACTCTCTAAATAATCTAGATTAATCATTTTAGATCCGAATTAAATCATAAAATAACATATTATTTAAAGTTAGTTTCAAACTAAACTATTACAAATACTATGAATTTTTAATATATTAAATAATAATAATAATATAATTTGTGTTATCCTCTCATAAAAATGTCTCATCTAAGCTTAGAATTGAAACATTTTAATTTGGCTATAAGTTGGCCCTAGTAAAAGTAAATGTTTTAGATCAATGCAAAACTAAATTAACAAATATACAAACGTACGACATGTTTCGTGAAGTGTACAGGTATGGAACAATAAGGACCTCGATATTATTAATATAATCATATAAAAATTGAAAAAAAATGTACAAAACCATAACTTGAAATTAGGAATCACGTGATGCCATTAAGACAAAACCCTCCGACCAAGTGATTAATTAACTTAATTAATTAAAATTGGAAAGAGTGAGTGTAATTAAGTAATAAGAGATAGAGAGACAGTACGTTTGAGTGTAAGGATTCAGTCAAAATTATGAAAGTAAACTTAAAATTTGTAGTAGTAATTAAAATTTTTTATGATTTGTTTTCGTTGATAATTAATAATAATCTGCTAATTAACACAAAGGGGATCTATGAGGAATGCCTTTTCTTCTACTCATGCTAGTAGCCATGTCCTCATCAGAAACTTTGGTAGCTGATCTTGCACATATGTATAATCCACTCCTTTTCTTCCGTACAATTTGTGTGCATACCATACTCATGTTCTCCGACTCCGATGACCCCGAAGACCAGCACATCTGCTCGTCGGAGTCTACAATCGTTGAATGAGGTGTCTCATTCGTCATATCATCATCTCCCATGTCTTGAGGGATCAAGAAGTCAGGACTGAGTGTTAAAGAATTGCATTTCCTTAAATACGGAGAAAGGTCCTTGTAGTGTTTTAGCACAAAATCCACCTATAATGATAAACAGCAAAAAGAACAATTATATAATTAATTATAATTAACTTAAGAGAGAGACTCTTAATATTGAAATTCAGTTCGTTATTGAACATTGTTACTCATAATTCATAATTATCAATGTTGAATTTCTATTTCTTCTATTGATTACACTAATTCTCTTCTTTTTGATGTGTAAAAAATTATATATTATTATAAGGTCGATCATGAAATAAGAAACTGAGAATTATTTATCTATATATCTTCTGAAAATTATAAATATATTTTATAGATGATAAGAAAACCCTAATGGTAAAGTAAACCCTAATGGTAATTTAGCATAAAAATCACTGAAATTATTTTTGATATGTATTAAAAAAATTTTCTAAAGTGAATGAAGAAGGGAAGGGAAATGTTATTAGGATTTGAATTATTCATCTCATTGTACTACAAAAAAGACATCTATACTGTACTAACTGATCAGCCACTAGTGTAGTGGCATGGAATAATAAATTAATGGTATGAATTGAAATTGAGTGACATACCTTGCACCCTAGAGAGCAATGAATAAAAGGTTCTTGAAGACTTCTATCACAAGAAGTGCAATAGTTTCCAGAGCCTTTGAATTGCCTATTCTGAGGTCTCTTCTTGATAAACACCACTTTGGCACTATTTATAGTATAGGCCTAATATATATAAATCACACTCTAGTTAATTAACTGAATTGTGGAAGGAGGGACAGTTAATATAAAGAAAGAAAATTAATTAAGCAAATTTAGCATACAAACCTGAACATTTGAGCAGTCTATAAGCTTCTGAAGATCTTCCAATCTAACAACATCATGATAAACATATCTACGAACTTGAAGAAGTCCATGGAAGCGATGAGAAGGTACACAATGAGGGCAAATGCTAATGCAACAATCCAAACAACAAACGTTCTTTTCATTCTTCTTTGCAGTTTCATGATAAGAACAACCCACAAAGAATTTTTGTGTGTAAAGAGCTTCTAACCATGCAGGCTTTTGAATTCCCTATAACAAATTAATAAGAAATTATATATCAAACACTCGTTATTAGAAATTAAAATCAGTATATGAACAAGAATTCAAGAATTTTGCTTTCTTGAGAGTATTTAAAAAGAGAGAGAAACAAACAAACCATTATCATATAAATCAACAAGATCAAGGAATCAAGAACAATAAATGATCAAGAAAGGCTAGGTTTCTTGAGGTGTTGTATCAAGATTCAAGAAAAGTGGTGTTAGTACTAATTAAAGAGAGGGAGAGAGAGAGAGAGAAAGAGTAGGGTATGGAGATAAGAGTAGTTATGGAGGTTCACAAGAGAGGAAGGGTTATATATTTATTCCTAGGAAAGATACACAACCTTTTGTCAATAGGGAGAGGCTTTTGTTTGTTTATATATACATATTATATATGAAATGAAATGAAGTGAGAGAGAGAGAGAGAGAGTATTATTAATTAAAGAAATTAAGTAAGATATGAGGAGAACGTGGGAGCTGTTTCTGTGTCTCCCATTCTCTTCGACCTCTTTAAACTATTGTTTCTCATCTCCTTGGCTTAAGAGCTATAGCTAGCTCTATTGTTATACTAACTCATTAACTAAGCTCTCTTCTTGGACAAGTTGCCTTACCCTAATTACCATATAATTTTCTTATCCTTTTTTTTTTTCTATTTTTATCTCTTATTAGGCTATATTTGGTTGGCTCCAAGAATTGAATTGAAACGCAGATTTTTGTAATTAAAGTATGAATTTATTTTTTATTTTTTATTTTTAATTTATAAGATATTAAATGGGATAGAGTTGTATGGATTATACAATATGGGTGTGGTTCTCCTTAATCATTTTAATCAAATTGATGAGAACTCTCATAATTTATATCTCATAAAATGCATGGGCTTGAAATTAATTCTGTATTTCTCACACCTCTAGAGCATTTCTAATGAGCTCTTTATATTTTTCGAACTGTCTATAATAAAAAGTCAATATAAGAAAATAAGATTCTAATACACTCTTTATTATTTAAATTTAAAACTAAGAGTAAATTTTGATCCATATAAAGAGAACTAATTTTTACAATATAGAGAACTAATTTTACTCTTTGTTATAAATTTTACAACTTTCTATATATGCTATACATGAAATAAAAAGAAGAAAATGTTGTAAATTGAAAAGGAAGGAGAAAAATTAAAATCATTAATGTTTTATGGAAAACCAAAATGAAAAATTAAAATTTGAAGAGTTCATTGGATTTAAAAAAATTTACACTTTTCACATTTAAAAAATATTAAGATACACTTTATTTATGTAATGTAAAAGATAAGAGAGCTATTAAGCATCTCTAATGAGATCTTTATATATCCAAACTTTCTATAATAATGAGTCAAGGCAATAAAACAAATCTCAAATGAATTCTTTATTCTTTAAATTTAAAACAAAGAGTGAATTTGACTCTCCGTATCTAGAAAGCTAATTTCATTCTTTATTTTAAATTTTACAATTTTTTATACATGTTATTTATTAATTTTCTCGTGAAAGGAAATGTTATAAAATGAAAAGGAGGGGAAAAAATAAAATCATTAACGCTTTACGGAAAAAGCAAAATGAAAAATTAAAATTTAAAGAGTACTCTAATACTGAACTTATTACACTTCTCATATTTAAAAATTGATTAAGATGTTTGATTATCCAAAAATCTTAAAAAAAAGGTGATTGATCTATTTTGTTAGGCTCGAGTCAGAGACAACTTCTTGAATATGTAAAATGAACAACTAATATCAAAATATTAGGCTTGGATGTGGTAAGGCATCTCCAATGCCTAAGTTAGTGATTTGATCCCTTGGAATTCTTATGGAAGAAGATAACCACCTTGAGAGAAATATAATTTCTTAGTGAAAGTGCGCTTACTTACATGAATGAATAATTTTTCTTTCTATATTGGCTCAAATAGGCCAGTAGATGAAAATAGGTAGACAAATAGCATCATTCCCTTAGTGGAGAGGAGCGGCGAAGTCTGAATTGAAGGGACAAGTGACATTTCTTGTGTCGATATTTTAACACCATACAATAACTTAATTACTGTGGAGACTTTACGTCTTTAGCATGCCATAGCCATTGTTTTAGTATGACACAATTAACCTTTCTTTAGGGTGAAAGTACCCTTAAAACTCTTCATTTGGGAAAAGCCTAGTGAGTTACTCGTATTCAAGCTGGAGCATTTTTGTGAGGTTTGACTTCTTGTGAGACTCATCATCTGAAAATAACTCTAGGAGCTACCAATATTGGTCGATAGATCTAACTCAAAGCCTCGATCAAGGAGCTCAAACTCGAAAGAGTTCAAGTTCAAAGGTGTTTTATGTATATATTCCCGAACTTCAGGATTCTATCCTCGAGCTACTGCCACTTTGGCCTTTGTTACCCCAATGTAAACCCATAAGGCTCATTCATCCAAGGGTTGGATTTGACAAGTAGGGAGGTCAAACTTTAGACCTTTATATTTATTTCTTATCAGAAGCCCCACTCTCTTGCTTAATCTGAGCATATCGAGGAGCGAGCTAAGGAAGTAGATAAATTTTCTTAGCATGACAGACTTTTTCTACACTATATATGAGAGAGCCAATTTGAAGGCTTGCATACAAAGCATATGGATGGTCATTGTATGATTGCCCCTTTGTGGTGTAGTCTTTATAAAAGTCTTTGAATAAGGTGCCTTGTTGAGAGAGGTCTTATAGTTTTCAATGGCTTCAGGTCTTTGATTATTAAAATCTTTAAGTATCTGATATCTTCGAGATTATTCCTCTTTAAAGGTTATCAAATAATAAGTCTCATTGATAGAGGCCTTTAAAAATTCACCTCGCGTAGAGATTTTTGGATAATCTGCCTCATCAATAGAAGATTTTAGATCATGTGCCTCATCGAAAGAGGTTTTTAGATTATGTGCCTCGCTGATAGAGGAATTTAGATACACTGTGTCAATAAAGGACTTTAGATGATGTGCCTCGTTGAGAGAGATCCTTAGATCTACCTTTCGATAAAGGTCTTTAAATGACGTGCCTCATTGAGAAAGGTATTTAGATCTTTCTCATCAGTAGAGGACTTTAGATGATATGCCTCTTCGAGAGAGGTCTTTAGAAATCTACTGTCAATAGAGGATTTTACAAATTTGCCTCATATAGAGGACTTAAAACATATGCTTCACATAGAAGACTTCAAAATATGCCTCATATAGATGATTTTAAAATTTGTCTCACATAGAGAACTTTAGAAATTTGCCTCATATAAAGGACTTCAGAAATTTGCCTCGTCAATATAGGCCATAGAGGACTTTAAAAATCTATCAGGCATAGAGGACTTGAGAAATCTACCTTTTTAATAAAGGACCTTATAAATTTGTGTCGTCAATAGAGGACTATAGAAATTTGCCTTGTATAGAGGACTATGGTGTTTTGCAGACTTTCACCTAGCCGAACTAGATTTTTGGTACCTTTCCTAGACAAGGTCTTTGTGCCAATAACTCATCGTTTGGAGTTTGCTAGGTATTTTGGTGTTAGATCTCCTTATTTGGAGTTCACTAGGACATTTGATGCCTAAAACTCATTGGTTAAAGTTTACTAGGAATTTTGGTGCCACGCTATGATAAGGACTTTGTGCTTAGAGTTCATTGTTTGGATTTCGCTAGGATTTTGATGCCTAGAACTCGTTGTTTGGAGTTTGCTATGACTTTCGATGCCTCATTATAACAAGGACTTTTTACCTCTTGATCTTTCACCTAGCTAAACCAGGTCTTATGATATTGCCTTAACGAGCTCTTTTTGTGTCGCAATCTTTCGCCTAGCCAATCTAGGTCTTGTATGTCTCGTGAATTTTTGCCTAGCTGAACTAGGTCTCATGGTATCTTTCCTTAATAAGGTCTTTTTGCCTCATTGTATTTTGCCTAACCAAATAAGGTCTTATGTGTTTCCCATACTTTTGCATAGCCAAACTAGATATTTGAGAGCCTCACAGATTGTCGCCTAAAGTTCACTAGGTCTAATTATACCTTGCCTTGATAAATTTTTTTTTACCTCGCGATATTTGGCCTTGCCAAACTAAGTCTTATATATCCCGTAGACTTTCGCCTAGTCGAGTTAGGTCTTATGTTGCTATGTCTTGACAATGTCTTTTTGCCTCACAGTTTTTCACCTAGTTGAACTAGATCTTATATGCCTCATAGTTTTTCGCTTAGTTGAACTAGGTCTTATATACCTCATAGACTTTCGTCTAGTTGAACTAGGTCTTATATTCCTTGACAAGGTATTTTGCCTTGCGGTTTTTCTCTTAGCTGAACTAGGTCCTTTGTGTCTTGCCTTGATAAGGTCTTACAAAGTTCTCCTCTTCTTACACTACCTCATTGGTCATTTAACTTTCGCTTTGACCTTTGAGACCTCCGCTTGATTTCCTTTCTTCTGCCCCTCACTGATTTGAGAAAGTATGTTACTACCTCTTCTTTTCAAAGGGTGATCTGACTCTCCTCTTGAGTTCTTTCTTTCTAGTTCCCTATTAACTTCCCTCCTACTTCCTCTTTCTACCTGATTTACACCATCTTGAACTCCTTGACCAAAAGCAAGACATTTGTGTTGCAGTCATTTTATGGGCACAAAGGGTTTGTTGACGAGCTAGGGCTTGTAGTGTATGGGCAGTGTTGTTGAGTTGAATAGTTGCACTGGTGAGGAGTTGAGCTCTAACAGAGCTGTCAACTAGGGTTAGGTTGGAAACTGAGAATGGGATTATAAATATTGAAGCTTAGAGTGTTTCTAATCGGAGTGACATGGTCCCCTAGGATTAAAGTTTTCCCCTGTGGGGCGATAAATAGAGCTCGAAGCCTCTGTCAAAGAGCTTAAGCTCGAAAAGGTTAAGCTCAAAGGTGCTTTATATCTCTGTTTTTGGACTTTAGGATGTTATTCTCAAGCTACAACCTCTTTAGGTCTTTATTACTTGAATTCAAGTCCATAAGACTCATTCATTCAATATTGAGTTTGATTAATAGAAGGCTTAATTTTAGACTTTTATATTTATTTCTCATTAATTCTCTTTAAAATAAAGAGTACAATTGGAGATGTTCTTAAAAGGAGGAATTATTGAATGTTGAATTATGACTTAATTATATTAGTTAGAGAAGAAATTAATATTTCCTGAAATATCTTAATAAAGGAGAGGAGTTTTAATGACAGAGTATAGCATACCCTTTTGTGATTCCTATCTGTATAAGGTAAGATATATATGTGATATTAATAGTTTGATAGTTTTATTATTATAATAATGATTATATATGTAATTCTTATTTGTTTTTCATTTTCACTAATGAGGAGATTAATTAAAATTTTATTTTATTTTCTAGTATAATTTATAACGAATCTAAGATCATATATATATATATAGTTTCAATTTGAGTTTAATTCAATTAGAGTTAAATTAATATAAAATATATATTTATCATTGTTGTCATTAAAATTTTATTTTAAAAATAAAATTGAAATAATATTTTTTGGAGTCTAAAGATCTTTTTATATCCTCATGCTATTTCTAAGACCCATCAAATAACTATACCATTATGAATATGGAAGAAGAGGAAGCTACAACTTACTCGTGGTTATACTTTTTCATGTGTGATAGTATGATAGGTAGATATATAATTATTTTTATGTTATATCTATGCATAGTCATTGATAAGGAATAAAAACAATCAACTTAACCAAAGATAAGAAAGGCCCATCTAGAAGATCACTCGCTCATGTGTATAGGATCCCAATCTAGTCATTGAGCTAGCTCTCCCCAAGACAAGGATTTACTAGACAAGTCATTAGTTCGTCCTCGAGCATTCATCTTCACTCTCGTCCACAAATACTATCTCATAAAGCTTAGATGCATCACAGTTCGACTATTTTTTATGTCAAATCAAGAAATTGCTTTTCATCCAAACTCTTTAACTTGACTCGTCTAGAGAATAGTATGATAGTTGTCACCTACCAATACGTAAGACAAAGCACGTCAAGATTAAGCAAGCCTAAGGAAGTGCATTCCTATAATGGTGGCTAGATGCATGCATGGAACCAAGTAAGCTGACACAAGACATACTACTTGTCCAATCAAATCAAACTGCTGCCCTCCATTTCTAGATGTGGTCTTCTGCTCAATTTCTCTAATCAAACAATGCAACCAAATGAGCATAAAAGAAGAAGGCTTATCACTATTCTAAGGTAGTTAATTCTGCATCTTTTCATCTCTTTCTGGTTACTCAAATTTCTTTCTAAGAACCAAGAAGGAAGTGTACCTTATTCCTCAAGGTTCTTAATCT
>CANXYC010361881.1:0-60063 GCA_948193065.1 Aleurites moluccanus
TATCATGATTTTAATAAAAATACTATTAACTAGTTTTAGTTATTAATTTTAAAAAAAAATTACTTACAAATATTGTGCTAACTGGAACAAAAAAAAATGGAGGCCTGCACTTTTAAATTAATTTAATAAAAAATAAAAAAAATTAATTTAAAAAATATAAAAAATGTGTCAGATAGTCAGAGAGCGCATTTGTTGGATGCGCTGCGTCAGAGAGCGCATCTACTGGATGGACTGCGTCAGAGAGTGTCAGACAATTCAGGTATTGAATTCGCTATTGGTATAAACAAGTAATAATAACAGGTTTTGTTATAAAATGGTAATTTTTTTTTTTTTGGTTATTTTTAAGAAAAAAGGCCAACTAATCTTCTCCCACAAACTCATCCACAGCAGCTCATTTCATCTTATCCAACCAATTCATCTTTTCCGGCCAAATTTATCCACAAACTCAGAAAACAATAAACTAATTTCCTCCACAAAAATCTAAACAATAAAGTCATAAAAAAATAATAAAAATTGATGATGATGATGGCGGCGAAGAGTAAAGAAAACGATTTAGTAGAACAAGCAACTATGGAACCAACAAACTTTTTGAGTTTACAGAAAATATGGAACCAATAAACTCAGGAAAATAAAGAGAAAAATTAACATTTACAAAGAATATAAAAAAAAAATCCAATTAACATTGGTGGGGATGGAACGATGCGTGGGGCTGTGTAGATATTTAACTAAATTCGTTGCCGAAGATTAAATGTTGCAGTTACTAGAATTCCCAAAATATTTGAGAGTGACATAGGCATCACGACAAATCATTTAGATTCCAAATGGTAGTGGAGAAACATATCGGCGATCGTGAAGAAGTCCACCGATCGGACCAGACCCCATCACCGAAGCATTCAACAAGAAACCAACATCCCCATTTATGAACCATCAAAGACTACTAATGACCCTGACGTTGGCCTGCTCACGACACCGTGAAACAGAAAATTACTAATCCGAATGTCGTCGTTCAATCTCGAGCATCTCAGTACAGCTGCTAATCTTCTCAATGTTCTTGTGATCGGTGGTGGGGCCACCAATATTGGAGTGGCGCTTGATGCTGTCACGAGAGGTCTTCGTGTTGGTCCTATTGAGATAGAGGACTTCTCTTTTGGTACCTCTTCAAGGTCTATAAAGCTAATTCATGGAGGTAAAGACAGTTTCAAGTTTCAACATATAATAATGAGTGTGGTGGCATTTTTGTGAATTCATGAAATATGCTCTTGTTGAATTTAATTTTGAATGTGGTGATTTTCTAAGGTTAAAATTAATGGAAACTTGTTGAGATATATGTTTATGGTGGTGAGTTTATGTTTTTCAGTCGTAAGTTTTGATTTTTGAGTAAGATTAAAGGGTAGGAGAAAAAAGTGGTAGAAGTTTTTTTTAAATATGAAGGATATTTAGGTCTTTTTATACATTTAATAGAGAAATTGATGTAATAACTAATATATTTAACAGAATCAAATATAAAAGACTAATTAATTAATTTTTTAAAATAAAAAGATGTAAATATTAATTATATTAAATTTTATGAACTAAATAGTAATTTGTCCTAAATATATTTATTTTGATAAATTCTTCTTTATTTATAAAGAGAAAAAAATATAACTCTTTTTAATTTGAATTTTGATTAATAAATGTTATTGAATAAATTGAATTCTCAAACTTTATTACTTTGAAATTAATGAATATTTATTGTAAAATATATTTTTTTTAATATTTAATTTATTATCTAATCAATAAATATATTATCACCAAAATAATATTTTTAAATATCAAAACATATAAATTTTAAATGAATAAGAGCAAGTTTTTGATTAAATGATATTAGATTGATGTTTAAAACTATTGTAGAATTAATATTCGATAAATTAATAATTTTTATTATATAATAATTTTTTATGATATCGATTTAGATTAATAAATTAAATTAATAATTTTGATAAATTAATAAGATAATATTTTTTAAAAAATTATTACATAATTATATGATCAAATTCATATTATGAATTAATAATTTGTAAATATTATATATATAATAAATTATGATATGTATTTTATTAAAATATAACTCTAAAAATTATTTAAAATTTAAATAATTATATTCATTTATTTTTTATTCAATTTATATTCAATACATTATTTTTTTTTCAATTCATCTACTTTATATTTAATTGATCACATATTTTTTTATTTTAATTAATTTATATTTAAAGAATCACATATTTTTTATTCAATTCATTTAATTTATATTAAATTGATTACAAAATTGATAAAACATAATGAATTTTTAATTGATTAAATATATATTTATTGAATTATAAATATTTTATTTAAATTAATAAATTATTAATTTATTAATTAATTAATATCTTTTTTAATTAATAAAATTTATGAATTTTAACGATATTAATTTATAAAAATTTTATTAGGTAGATATTAAATTTTGAGTTATTATCGAAATTAAATTAAAAAATAAGGAATAATCCAACTAATAAAAAAAATTTCAAATTTAAGAATTTATATGAATAAAAAGTTTAATTGAATTACATTAAATTCTTATACTCTTATAATTCTTTTAAAAACAAGATAATGGCGATGGATAAGCTTTGTATAAAAACGATCGTACGATAGTATATATATATATAAATAAACAAGTCCTATATAAATAAGCGATTAATATTCTCCCTCTTTAATAGCAAAGATCCACGTGGACCATCTATAACTATACCTCACCGACCTCCTTCTTAGACAAAGATTACCATACGCTTCCAAGAATGCTCCCTCACCGTACACGTATACTTATTCCACTTATATAATGCCAAAAAAAAAAAACTATTCCATCTTAGAAAAACTATATAAAATTAACTTTATCAAAATCAAAGTAATTGGATAACATCATGAAAATAAAAAATTAAAACCATTTTTAACTTTGTTCTTAATTGACTAAGAGATTAAACATATAATTCATTATTTTACTACTCGGGTTCTCCATCAGTTAAATAGTACATACCCTTAAAATTTATTATTTTATTATTAAAATCTAATCAATTTAAATTTTATATTTATTTATGATTTATAATATATATCAGTCTTTAATTAATGATTTTCAATCCTTTTATTGAATAAATAAAAGGGTGTACCATATACAATACATCGATTTATATATTTTTTATTATTTTATTTTAAAATATTTTAATCGATAATAATTTTACATAAAAAAAAATAAAAAATAATATAAAAAAAGCAGAATATTCAGACTGAACTACGATACGGTTTTAGATGCACTCGTAATTACGATAGATATTAAAGGATTGAAATGCTAGTCCAATGCCCAAATATTGCATGATTGATGGTTTGGTAAGTCTAAACAATCTTTGGTCAACCAGATAGTCTCATTATCATTGACCAGAACAAAAGGACCGAGTTCTGCGAAGTATCTAATAATTTCCTTCTATCCGTAAATGATGACCTAAATTATGTACATTAGGATATAAGGATATTGTTTTTCTCTCTCTGTATCTCTTTCTCTTTATCGCCTGGGCAACAGCCAGGAGACTAGGAGAAAACATCGCCATTGCTCGGGCCATGTACTTCGGATCGTTTCAGATCCGGATCCTATCAAATTTCCCATCTATCCTATCCGAAACCGGAATCAGCCATGACTAGGAGGTGTTCGCATTGCAGCCACAATGGCCACAACTCGCGGACATGCCCTAACCGCGGGGTCAAGCTCTTTGGAGTTCGATTGACCGACGGGTCGATCCGGAAAAGCGCTAGTATGGGTAATTTGAGCCATTACGCCGGGTCTTCCAACCCGGGTGGGAATCACGCTTCCGTGTCCAACAATCCGGGGTCCCCTGGCGATACCCCTGATCACGGCGCTGCTGCTGATGGTTACGCTTCTGAGGATTTCGTTCCTGGATCTTCTTCGAGCCATGAGCGAAAGAAAGGTTAGATATTTTATATGTACATACTTGCATGACTTTTCTTGCGAAATTGAATAATTGTTTGTCTACTTTTTAAGTCTGCAAATATATGATGTGAATGGTTTAAATTTGGATTTCTGTTGATGATTTTGCTTCCATATCAGGCTATCATGTGATTCAGATTCGAGATAAAACCTAAGAAATGCTATATATATATATATATATATATATATATATATATGAGCAGAACACGTATTTATCTGAAAAAAGAAAAAAGTTGATGTCTTGGAACTTGCACTGGGTTGAAGTAATTAGGAATATCTTCCATAGGCTGTAAATTAAGTTTTGATCTGAATTAGGTTACAAGATGTTGAAATTAATCTTATCCAGCGAGTAGATTTAGTTCATTAAGGTTCACACGACACGAGTGCCAAGTCTTGCTCCATTTATCATTAGAAAAAGAGGTCTCGACCTCTCGACCTCCGTTATAGTTAGAAAGACTTGTGGTATTATGTTGCTAATGTAGTTGGAGATGAGAAAGAAAGTGATATTTCGTATATCATTCTTTGTTGCTGATTAGGTTACTAAAAATGGTAAATTTGGTGTAAGCTAATAATTTTTCATGCAAAAGTTACTGGTGCTTATTTATTCCTCAAGTCCCATATAGGCAAAATAAATCTTATCAGCATGAATGGCAAAGATGTTGATGATGATAATCATCATCTTATGAGCATAGGATCTTCCTTCGAGGATAGTCTCTCTAAGGCTTTCACATGATAAAAAACACTACGTATGGACTTCTAAGTGTTAATGTCTTATTTTGGATGTGGCTTATGCGGGCTAATTCTGTATTTGTGTGGTAACTGTCTACTGATTGTTTTTTTCTTGTGAAGATTTATGCACAATTAAAATGGAATATCATATACATGATATTTCTATATAAGGAAACTTTAAAATTGGAAGTGCTGCTGCTTTCTTGTGCCAGTTAAGCTTGTAATCTACAAATAGAAGTTTATGAGGCATCCATAATTTTACCTTGCAGTTGGAAGGAGGGTTTCAAAACTGTGATACTTGAATTCGATAATATATATGTTTGCTTTAATTGCTTATTTTCATGGATTTTAGTGAATTTTTTATGAATGTGAAGTGTGAATTTGAAATACTCTGTGAAAAGGCATCATTTCAGTTCCACTCAAATGAGTCGTTGACCACATTCTTGAATCTAATTAATTGAAGAATGGGCTGACTTTCACTCGAACAGTTTAAACTAAAATTAAATCCAAATCCCGCATCCAACATCATTATATGCAAGCATAATACTATTAGACTTTTGTGTGGCTTGTATGATGTGCACCTATTTCTCTTGAATGACAAATAACTTGTGCAGGTGTTCCATGGACTGAAGAGGAACATAGGATGTTTCTTCTTGGTTTGCAGAAGCTTGGCAAGGGCGACTGGCGAGGAATTGCACGCAATTATGTTATATCAAGGACACCTACTCAGGTGGCCAGTCATGCACAAAAGTATTTCATCAGGCAAAGCAATGTCTCTAGGAGGAAAAGACGGTCCAGCCTGTTTGATATTGTAGCTGATGAAGTAAGCACCATGCTTTTCCCCGCTCCTATGCTTATAAAATGAATTAATCATGCAATTTTCAACCCACTCTACTACACTACTCAATTTAAAAACTATTAAGATAATGTCTTTGCATTGCTGTCAGAGATAGGCAAAGATAAAGTCTGCCCTTTTGGTCTGGTTAAAAGTTAATTTTTGGTTGGTCTCTTAAACATTTATCTATGGCCAACCGTAAAAGAACAAAGATCTGTTTCCTTGGAAATAAACCTGGGCAGTCCTATCTTGTTATGGTTCTTGTCCAGTGCAAGCATTTGTCTTTATTCAACTAACCTTTTGGGATTGGAAACTTAAATTTTGTGGATTCCTCTAAATGTGAGCAGAGCCTGTCATGTCTATGCTATTTTGCTGCCTTCTATTTACCAACTACATTCATCTCATGTTTCCTTTGCATTCATTTTGTGGATGCGCGGAGCTTTATAGCTTTTTGTTTTTTAGCTGTCCTCCTCTAGTTATCTAATGTATATTTCTTTCTGGCACTATTGCATTTGCAGCAAGTTGACACTCCAATGGGATCACAAGATTTCTTGTCTGTAAACCATCCCCTGTCTGAAACACAAAGTGATAATCCTATTCCTTTGCTTGATCCTCCTCCTTTGGATGAAGAATGTCAATCAATGGATTCTACCAATTCGAATGAGGCAGAAGCTGTTCCTCCAAAGCCAGATAGTTCACAGTCCATTTACCCAGTTATATACCCAGCCTATTTGCCACAGTTCTTCCCATTGTCTTTTCCATTTTGGTCGGGATACAATGCAGAGACAAGTAAGAAGGAGGAGACTCATAAGATTCTCAAGCCAACAGCAGTACACACAAAAAGCCCAATCAATGTCGATGAGCTGGTTGGCATGTCGAAACTGAGTTTAGGAGAATCTATTGCTGATGCTGGCCCCTCTTCTCTTTCCTTAAAATTGCTTGAAGGGTCATCAAGACAATCTGCTTTCCATGCAAATCCAGCCTCTAATGCTTCAAACATGAAATCGAGCAGCAGTCCAATCCATGCAGTTTAAAGGGAGCTTTGGCAGACATGAGATTGTAGGTTAGCTCAGGGGTGATAAGCTTGAGAGTTACTGTTTATAAAAGACAACAATGTTAACGTGCAGTCTATTCTGGGTTCATTATATATTCGTTTGTGGGATGGTTTAATAAGACTTTTTTTTTTCCTCTCAAAACTATTAGTAACTTGCTTTAGGTTGTAGCACCTTGTTAGAAATTATTTGAATCATTAACATCTATATTAATCTAAGTTGTTTGCTATTTTGCTGCTTTTTTCTTTCCAAGTTGTTTATTTGAATCTTGTTTGGCAATGGGACTAATGCTATCCTCCTTCCAAATCCAGGAAACAGAAATGCAATCTAGTGACTACTGATTGCTTGAGTTTCGCTGCGCTGCTCAAAATCAACACTCTATAGCCAATTTCTCAAATTAATTCAACAATTTTTACAATTACTATATTATTTCTACATATGTTAGTAATAATTCCTCATCCTTTTTTTTATTAAACGGAAAAAAACAAATACACATAAAGCATCCTTTAATATAGAGTGGAAATTAAGAAAATTTATTTTTGAAGTAATTTTTTATATATTTTAATTATCATAAAAATTTTAAAACAATTAAAAAAAATTAAATTTAAAATCTTATAAAAAATCATGCAAGGCCCAAAGGTCCAAATTCCAAGACTTTAACTTCGAACCTGAAAACAAAGCTCACCATCTCTTTGCCTGAAGCCAGGACAAAGCCATGAACAACATTCTCAATTTCCACAAAAACACAACCAAATCATGGACTAAGAAAAAACCATTTGTTCCTTACAGATCTCCACTCTTTGTTTTACTGATCTCTGTCTTTACATTGTTCATTTTTCTTGTCATCTTCACTTCCTTCACTAAGACCTTCAATTCTCTATCCCGTAAACCCCTAAATCTCCAAATCCCACAATGCAGCAGGTTCCAAACCCTCACTGGAGGAGAGAAATTCCTGTGGTACGCACCGCACAGTGGGTTCAGCAACCAGCTATCGGAGTTCAAGAATGGGATACTTATGGCGGGGATTTTGAATAGAACGTTAATTGTGCCTCCGGTTCTTGATCACCATGCTGTTGCTCTTGGTAGTTGCCCTAAATTTAGGGTTTCGAAGCCTATAGAGATCAGATTATCAGTTTGGGATCACGCGATTGAGCTTCTTAAGAATGGGAGGTTGGTGGGCTTTGTCTCTCTTTTTCTCTCTCTGTTGATTCTATCTAAAGTTGTATACAGATTTTGATGTTATATTCATTTGCAATATTCGTTTATTTTTTTTTTTGAAGAAGGTGCTAGATTTCTCATATCTGGGTTTTAATGGGTTTTCTTTGCTTTTAATGTTTCTGGTGTGTACATGGATTGATTAAAGAGCTTTGATTTTGGTCCCTAGTTTTGGGTTGTATTTTGTTATAACCAATTAATATTATGCAATTGATTATAGCAATGCAATTCAGATAATATTTGGTTCTTTTACTAGCTTGATGTGAACACTTTGTAGGAGGAAAATAGAAATTGAAGAGAAGAAGAAGTAGAATCTTTGCTTCATTCTAGTAAGATTGTGAAAATAGAGTGTTCAGCTCAACTGGACAGGCATCCTATTGGGTGCAGTTCAGTAATAGTTTTTGTTTTTGTAGAATCTCAATAGAATCTAGGTTCTTCTATATGAAATAAGGTTATTGTTGGTAGTATGGAATAGCATGAAAACGCAGTATAATGAATGGAATGATCATTCTATTCCTATCTGTGGTTACAAATATCAAATTAATGATCATAAATGGCTTTTTTTCCTCTATTTTATTCATCTGATGGTGGTAATGCCTGATTGCTGGCAGTAGGAGTTGTAGTGGTAGATAGAAGTAAACATAAGTTTTAAAAGTTATGTGAAGCTAAAACGCTTATGCATATTTTTAAATGTAATTTGCACTACATTAGCTATAGTAGTAGTAATTAGGTAATGTACGAGTGTTGCATCTCAAATTCTCAATCAATTTTCTTTGTGCAGTCCAACAAAGTAATGAGACATGTAATGCAGTTTCAATTACATTACATCCTTGATTATATGCTACCAAACATAGCCTCAATTTGCGTAATCAATCAAGCTTTATGTTCTGAAGTGCTGTTTTCTGAATGCTAGTGCTAGGCGAAGGAATTTACTCCTAACTATGAACAGAAGACTGTTAAACTAGTAAATCGGATTTTGTAAATTATTTCCTTTGCTTTCTTTCCCATTTTTAGAGAATTGATGAATGGTTTTCTTCCTCTTCTTCTTTAAATGAATACCCAATATTATGCATTCTCTTATTGGCCACATGCCATGTCATTGCAGGTATGTCTCTATGGTTGACATTATCGATATTTCATCATTAGTGCCTTCTTCCATTCGAGCCATAGATTTCAGGATATTTGCATCCTTATGGTGCAGTGTGAATGAGGATTTCACTTGTGTGAATGATTTGAATGCACAGTCTTCTTTGTTTGATAGCCTTAGGCAGTGTGGACCCATACTAGCTGGGGTTAATGGTAATATAGATAAATGTTCATATGCTGTAGATGAAGATTGCAGAACCACAGTTTGGACTTATAAGAATGGTGATGAGGAGGGAGCATTAGATTCATTCCAACCTGACAAGCAACTCAAGAAGAAAAAAAACATTTCTTATATTAGGAGGCACCGAGATGTATACAAGACACTTGGACCTGGTTCTGAATCTGAATCTGCCACTGTTCTGGCATTTGGAAGCCTTTTCACTGCCCCATACAAGGGTTCAGAGCTATATATTGATATCCACGAAGCACAGGGCGATCAAAGGATACAATCTTTGATTGAGAAAAGTAAATTTCTTCCCTTTGTTCCTGAAATCTTAAGTGCTGGGAAGAAGTTTGCTCTAGAAAACATAGAGGCTCCCTTTCTGTGTGCCCAGCTAAGATTGTTAGATGGTCAGTTTAAGAACCACTGGGAAGGCACTTTTCTGCGCTTGAACCAAAAGTTAGAATCTTTAAAGCAGACGACTCCACAACCCATTCATATTTTTGTAATGACTGATCTTCCTGAAGGTAATTGGACTGGAAGTTACTTGGGGGACTTGGCTAGTGATTCAAACCATTTCAAGTTGTACTTTCTCAGGGAAGAAGATGACTTGGTGGTACAAACAGCAATGAAACTCGCAGCTGCAGATCATGGCTTGAGGCTCAGGTCATCATGGAGTCCTAGTGGAGTGAACAAGATGAAGATGCATTGTCCTTACCAAAGATTGCCTGAAATACTTCTTTATGTAGAGGAAAGCGTTTGTGCTTGTGCTTCACTCGGTTTTGTTGGGACTGCTGGATCAACTATTGCTGAGAGTATAGAGCTGATGAGGAAATCTGATGTGTGTGCCAAGTCATAGCCCTATTCCAACATGACGTTTGGCTGCCATTAAATTCGAAGTTGAACCTATGCCTGAAAGGTTATTTTTAATCCTACTAAGCAAGCGCGATCAATCTGACCCCCTTGATGGTTTGGTCAACATCCTATTTCTAGTAACTTTTTTTTCCTTGTGCCGCATTCCAACTAAAGCTAAGGTCACAGATTGTTCTCTTTTGATTTGCCATCAGTATGCGTAAGGGAGAGTATGCTGGACAATTAATTGAAATAGCTAATCCTTAATTCCTTTCAGAGTCCTCAAATATAGGTTGATTTTTTGTACATTTGATTGCAAAATGTCCTGTCTTGTATAATAATTTCAATACTCTTGTGCCAGAGGGTTGGTTGTTTGTTGTTAGGTTATAATTATGATGGAGTACATTCTATGGAAATTGAATTGAAAAGATCCCTGGGCCATTTTAGACACCGCACAGGCCCCCCGTTTATTTGAGCAATGCAACAAAAGCAAAAAACTGCATTTTACTTTTGACATGAGTTTCTAATGCAGATAATTTAGAGTTTTGCATTTTATTTGGATGCCTGTCCAGTTGTACAAAATTGGTGGGGATCGACCAAAGTTGCACTATGAGTAAACTCATGATTTATTTTAGTTGATTACACTTACCTTCTCATTACTTCTAACCTTATATGTTTATATTGTTGGTTGCTTGACCCTTGGGGAAAAAAAAAATTTAGAGCACTGTTTTCTTTTTTCTTTTTCTGTAATAATACATGTAACATTATTCAAGT
The DNA here is from genome assembly GCA_948193065.1 of Aleurites moluccanus. Classification (NCBI taxonomy): domain Eukaryota; kingdom Viridiplantae; phylum Streptophyta; class Magnoliopsida; order Malpighiales; family Euphorbiaceae; genus Aleurites; species Aleurites moluccanus. The sequence continues at coordinate 10,773 of CANXYC010361881.1, forward strand.
ACATGTGAATCAAGTTTAATCTATAAGAATCTCAAGAAAAATTGCAAGTGAACCCATTGATTGGATGGACAATTCATTAAAAAATTTGATAGAAATTCATTATTATTTGTAGAGTTAAATGAACAAGTTTAAACTGAAATAGCTTTGTGAATATGATGATTTATGTTTGTTTGTAAGTTATTTATTTAAAATTTAATAAATTGTTATAAATATATAAATAAATGTGGATGATCATTCATCTATCCCACTACTCATAAGTTTTTATATTTAAGTTTAATTTTATTGCACAATTTATATTGTAATTTATATTATAATTTATGTTATAATTTATGATGGGTTTATATATTGTAACATATGATGAAAATGAATCTTATAAATAAGAGTTCATATTATTTTGTAATACACACCAATAAAACAATAAAAAACTCCCTCTTCTACATTCTTATTCTTGTTTTTTGTTCTTATTTTTGTTTTCTTTATTTTCATAACACATTATCGGCACGATTCTCTTTCATGTAAGTTATTCTACTCTTAATATTTTAACTTAATATCTCTTATTTATTTATGTCACCATCTTAATGAATTATATATGATTTACTTTTATTTACATTATTTAGTTTTATATTCATATTTGCTATTAGAATTTAGGTTTTTCTATATTTTAATTAAATCTATATGATTTATTGAAAATAATCATGAAGTATAGGTATTGTGAAATAATATATAACATGTTAAGTACTTAAAATGATATGTTAATATTTTTTATATATCGAATATGTTCCTGCAGTAACAATATCGATAAAAAGATTATAAATATATTATGAATTAATTTCATGTATTATGGTTCAATCTCATTCTCTGAAGTGAATGTAACAATATTTAACTAAATAAAATAACAAGTTGTTACTGAAAAATTCATGAAATATATTATGGTGATTTTATCTCATTTCCTGAAGTGAATGTGGTAATATATAACAATAATACTATGAAATTTAAAAGTAAATATATAATAATTATTATTTTCATAAAAATAAAGAAATATCATAAGAATATTTATCACTACCAGAAGTGGGATAAAATTATACAAAAATAAGAATAAAAAGGTGGACAAAATTTTTAAATTAAATATTATCGATATGATATGAAGAAAAATTGGTCACGTATTTATCGTATGAGAGAGAAAATATGTGACATTAATTATGATCATATAGATATTGCTCACGTTAATGTGACAAATAATTTTTTTGAAAATATTGAAAGGGAGAATTGATTTATATATATATATATTATGAATAGTACGATAACTCGTACAATTTTAAAAATATTAAATATTTTTTTTATTTGAAAATGGGTGAGGCAATTATTTATAGTAAAACAAAAAATAATTGAAAGCTCCAGAAGAGCCAATATATTATTACTAAGAAGAACAACATTTATTATATATAATGCATTATTTTCTCCAAAATCTCATAAAAATGTGTTAAGTTTTAAAGATATTCGTAGTAATGAATATCATATTGAGACAGTAAATGAGATGAATCAATAATACCTTCATATTATAAGTATTATTTCGGGTACAAAAATATAATGAAATTTTTTTTTGTTATTTTCTCTGATTTGTATTATATAAAAATAAGTGGAATTGAAGAGAATCTTACAGTAAACCAGAAGTTTACATATTCAAATATTTTTATTGTTTTGAATGATATTTTAGGTCATCTTGATTTAAAAATAATGGAAAAAAATATTAAAAATTCACGTTGGAATCTATTGAAAAACTAGAAGATTTTTCAAATCAATCAATTGGTTTTTAGTCAAAAGTCAGATATTTCTCATCTAAAAATTTTTGAATGTGCAGTATATATCTTAATTATTTCATCACAACACACTAAGATGAGTTTTCAAAAGAGATTAAAAATATAAATTGGATATAAATCTTTATCAATAATTAAATATTTTGAGTCATTAATGGTGATATATTTACTACTCGATTTACAGATTATTATTTGATAAAATAATATTCCCAACATTAGGAGGAGATAATAAAAGTTGAGAAATACAAAACAATATGAACAATAAGTTCATAAATTAATTTATCTGCAAAAATTAGCAAATCAATTGCCGAATGCAATTGCTAATTTAAAATAAGTAACAAAATCTCATATAATAGTTGTTAATATTTTAATTTGTATTGTCGTCCTAGAATGACAATATATTAATATTAATGAATCTCAAGCACGCTTGAAGCGTGAAAGACTATCGATTATAAGGATAAAAATTATCGAAAGAAAAAACAAATAAATAATAAAAATAATTTTATTGAAAATGCAGATATTAACATGGATATACTTTCTGAAAAAGTAAAAGTACCTGAAATTAGTAAAAATAAAGAGATATTAATAAATTATGTTAGTTCTGAAAAAAGATGGAATCAACATGAAATGGTTGTGGACTATTATTTTGCATAAAATGTAGTATTAAATATTATGAATGAAAATAATTTTGAATCACTATCTGTTCAAGAATGTTAAAATAGAGTTGATTAAACAAAACAAAAAAATACAATATAAGCAAAATTGGATTTTCTTGAAAAGCATAAAGTTTTCGGACCAGTAGTCCATACACCAGAAAATGTGAAATTGTTAGATACAAATATATTTTTGTACGAAAAAGAAATGAGAAAAATAAAATTATAAAATACAAAGAAAGACTTGTTACATAAAAGTTTTCACAAAAACTTGAAATCAATTATAAAAAGATATATTATTCTGTGGTAGATGTAATAATATTTTAATATTTTATTAATATAGCAATGTATGAAAGATTTAATATGCACCAAATGGATGTAGTCGCAACTTACTTATATGACTCAATTGATATTGATATAAAAATCCATGAAAGATTTAAAATGCTAGAAAAATATAATTTAAATTATAGAGAAATTTATTCAATTAAATTATAAATATCTTTGTATAAATTAAAATAATTTGGGCCCATATGGTAAAATCGTTTTAGTGAATACTTATTCAAAGTAGAATATAAAAGCAATACTATAGAGAAATTTGTATATGAATTTGCCATAATTATTGTATATATTGATGATTTGAATATTATTGGAATTCTTGAAAAACTTCCAAAAGTAACATATTATTTGAAAAAAGCATTTGAGATGAATTATTTTGAAAAAAAAATAAATTATGTCTTGATTACAAATTGAACATTTGGTAAAAAAAATTTTTATTTATCAGTTAACTTATACACAAAAAGTTCATTTATAATTTTATATACAAAACACATCATTGAATAGTTCAATGATTGTTCGGTCACTTAATGTGAATAATGACCATTTTTAGTTAGAGAAGATAATAAAGAAATTTTTTGTCCTAAAGTACCATACCTTATATAATAGGCACACTAATATATTATAAAAGAATGGTAAAATTGATGTTTACTAAATTCGTTCAAGTGACAATCTAACAGATTTGTTTACTAAAATATTACTTACCACAACATTCAAGAAATTAGTTAATAGTATTGAAATGTGACGCCTTAAAAATTTTCAGTGATATTGCAAATAGGGAGAGTTTAATACTATACTCTTTTTCCCTTAACCAAAGGTTTTGTCCCATTGGGTTTTCCTGGTAAGATTTTTAATGAGACAGTATACCATTTGCAATGCGGGAATATTATACTCTTTTTCCTTCACTAGTTTTTTTTTTTTTTTCCTCACTGAGTTTTTATTAGTAAGATTTTAATGAGACATATTCTTTGTAAAAATGGACATTTAAGGGGGAATGTTATAAATATATAAATAAATGTGAATATCCATTCATCTATTCCACTACTCATAAACTTTTATATTTAAGTTTAATTTTATTGCACTATTTATGTTGTAATTTATATTGTAATTTATGATGGATTTATATATTGCAACATATGATGAAGATGAACCCTATAAATAAGAGTTCATATTACTTTTTAATACGCACCAATAAGATAATAGAAAACTCTCTCTTCTACATTCTTATTCTTGTTATCGTTCTTATTTTTGTTTTCTTTATTTTCATAACATAAATAAATAATTTTAATTATTTAAAAAAATTTATTTATATTAAAAATTTTTATCATAATTTTATATAAATAAAATAAATTATTATATTTGAATCCTCAACTTGAAGATTCAAAATCACTTATTATTATCGCGAATTGAATTTTTATCTTTTTTCAGTTTCTAACGGTGATAATATTAATAAGTTTTGAATTTTCAAATTAAATTTTTAATTATGCTATTATTAATAACTTATGTCAACAAAATAAATTATTAACAAAACTCATTATTTGACAATAAAAAACACAGTTTAATAATTATATTGTTAAACACCTGACATTTATTTGGATAAATAAATGGATAAGTAAGAAATTTTGCACTATATTTAACATAAAATAGTTTTTCTTAAAGTTTTAAAGTGAAACTATTTTAAAAATATATCTAATAATTTTAATTTTATCGATAAATTTAATATTAAAAAACAAATAATAAAAATAAACTCTAATTATGAAAAATATCAAAAGGTTGACTTTTTTTTTCTTTTAATTCTATAGCTTTCCAACTTTTTTTTTGTTTTGTCCACGTGATTTACATGTACATAGACTGCTAGTCTTAAAATAAATCTATTTAACCACGAGATCCACGACTCAAAAGAAAAGTCAGACTTCCACGATGTATAAAAAATATTTTAAATAAATTGTAAAAGGAAAAATATAATTTATAAAATAAAAAAATAAATTCAGAGTAATATAATTGATAAATTAATTACAATTATTATCAAGTGGCTTATTTATTTAATTAATAAATTTAAGGTGAATCATCGTCTCTTCATTATTTATAAACAGCATCACTGTTAGTTTACTTCAATTTCGCTCTTTTCTTACAATTTCTCTTCTAAAATCCAAACATTACCTCAACAACCAACAATGGAGACCGTCGATCATTTGGCTCACGAGAGGAGTAAAGCTCAGTTCGATGTCAACGACATGAAAACCGTTTGGGCTGGTTCTCGCCATACCTTGGATGTCTCCGATCGTATGGCTCGGCTTGTAGCCAGCGATCCGGTAATCTTTCCCCCTTTTATTTCTTTTTTTTTTTTTAATTAATCTTCATACAATTTTGGAAGGTTTTCAAGCTGGTTTATGCTGATTTTTATCTTCTTATTACAATTCTTAATTGTTTGGATATGATATGTAATGTCCGAAAGTGAAAATAGTAGGAAAATTAAAATTGCTTTTATCAATGTTTGATATTTTGCTCTTTATTGTCAAATTCTTTAATTTCTTAGCTTTGAGGTTGCTTATCTTTGTGATAATTCCCAAATTTTTGTGCTTCTGCATTTCTCCTTGTGAAAATCTTGTTCAGATAGAAACCCTTGTGCTTATTTGTTTTTCTCATTGCTTGGTGCTGGTTCAATTATGTTAATCTTATGCTTGCAACCACATGGGTGCAGCGTGCATGTTTTAGTCTTGAGAGCACTCTCTTCATGCAAAAATGCTGAATTTTGGGAATTTTTTATTACTTTTTATTTCTTTTCATAATTATCCTTCCTAGGATCTGATTCAGTTGGCCTTTAATGCCTGTTCTTTTCACCCCAATTTTTCCGTACATTGCTTCTCATTTTTATCTGTCATTTTTCATGTCTTAATTACAGGTATTTCGAAAAGATAACAGAGTTATGCTGAGTAGGAAAGAGTTATTTAAAAATACTCTGAGGAAAGCCGCTCATGCATGGAAACGTGTCATTGAGCTTCATCTTACTGGTGGGTTTTTAATTACGATGTGGTTCCTCTGAATATCATAACTAAAGATATTATGGTTACTATCTAATCATGCAAGTTTTGTTATTACAGAAGAAGAGGCACGTTATTTAAGGGTTTTTGTGGATGAACCTGCTTTTCCGGATCTTCATTGGGTAAGTTTTATTCCTCTTGTGTTGTTAAATCTTTGCAAGTCATCATAACATTAGCTATGAAAACCTATATATGAAATGGTCGAGGTAATCTCTTCTTGCATGCTGATTTCTGAATACATTATAAAAAGGTCTCTTAGTATGTATTTAGTATCTACAATCTAATACTCTCTCCCTCTGGTGGTGAGTAGGGAATGTTTATCCCAGCAATTAAAGGACAAGGCACTGATGAGCAGCAACAGAAGTGGCTACCTTTGGCATATAAGATGCAAATAATTGGCTGCTATGCACAAACTGAACTTGGTCATGGATCCAATGTTCAAGGACTCGAAACTACTGCAACATTTGATCCTGAGACAGGTGAATTTGTCATTCATAGTCCAACACTAACTGCAAGCAAAGTGAGTAAACTGTTCAGTAAGAGTTCTACTCGATTACTTGAGATAAATTGATTGATTTCATATGTTAAGAATCTCAATGTTGATATTTTTCTTTAAACAAATTAAAAATTGAAATTTGGAGATCCTTTTCCGCTGTTTGTAGTGGTGGCCTGGTGGATTGGGTAAAATCGCCACACATGGTGTTGTTTATGCGCGTCTTATAACTGATGGTCGAGAACATGGGGTGCATGGTAAGTACTCACAGGTATTATTCCAATTTCTTATATTGGAATCAGTCTGCAGAGTGTATGTGCTAAAATTTCAATTCCAGGCTTTATTGTCCAGCTTCGGAGTATGGATGATCACATGCCGCTTCCAGGCATTACAGTTGGCGATATCGGAATGAAATTTGGGAGTGGGGCATATAATTCTATGGACAATGGTGTTTTAAGATTTGATCATGTACGCATCCCAAGGAACCAAATGTTGATGCGGTAGGTTCTCAATTCCATTTTTACTCTCCTTCCCTTGAATTTGTGAAATTGGAATCAAATAGGTGGGTGGTTTTCAAACCATCACTTTCATACTGAAATTTTTCAGAATAGGTGGAGTTTGAATGCTGGTCTTTCATAGCAACACAATCTCTGCTATCTTCATGATCGTCATTTTCATTTTCTTGTTTCTGAAGTTTGTTTCAAATGCTACAGGGTGATGCAAGTTACAAGGGAAGGGAAATGTGTGGAATCTAATGTTCCACGGCAGTTGATTTATGGCACTATGGTGTTTGTGCGGCAGGCAATTGTAGTTGATGCTTCCTCTGCTTTATCACGGGCAGTTTGTATTGCTACCAGGTATAGTGCCGTCCGCAGACAATTTGGTTCTCAGGATGGTGGTGTTGAGACCCAGGTAGTTTTTAAAACCAAACTCACCGTAATTATTCCTGTACAACCCTTTATTTATGGAAAATGTTTTTGATGAAATTCGTGGCGAAATTGCTTCTGATGAATGTTCTGGTAATTGGTGTATATAATGTGTTCTACCATATTTCTTGAATTTAGCAAAATGTTATTGAAAGTTTGTTATAGAGATCACCTTATTGACTCTCCACAAACCTCATGGATACTTCTGTAGACAATATTTGTTTGTGAATACAGCTATGGTTGTAGAATTTGCAATGTATGAAGTATCTAATACATTCTTGCTGGTCTTATCATGTAATGTTTGCACTTTAACATGTTTAAATAGTTGCATGCTGTACTTTTTAAGACAACTGATGTTGAAATGCCTGCTTAATTGTTTCAACTAGGCGTATAGTCTTTAGATTTTTTGCAACTTTTTCTTTTTGTCGTCATTGATTGATTGATTGATTGAACAATAATATTTTAATTGTTATCATTAAATCTACCTAAGGTTCTTACTAATTCCCTTTTTTTTTTTAGGTGATCGATTATAAAACTCAGCAAAGTAGGCTCTTCCCTTTGATGGCTTCTGCATATGCTTTCAGATTTGTGGGTGAATGGTTGAAATGGCTTTATACGGATGTAACCCAGAGGTTGCAAGCCAATGATTTCTCAACATTGCCTGAGGCTCATGCATGTACTGCGGGTTTGAAGTCTTTGACTACTTCTGTCACTGCTGTATGTCACTTACTGATATTTACACTCCCAAACTTGAATCAATTTCCTTGTTAATCCCCTTCCAGAAATTAAAAAGAAAGAAAAGAAAACTTTTGATTGTCAAGAATTCACTTTGTCATCATTCAATTTATGAGAATTCATGTTTGCTGCAGGATGGCATTGAAGAATGTAGAAAACTTTGTGGTGGACATGGTTACCTTAGCACCAGTGGGCTTCCTGAATTGTTTGCTGTTTACATACCTGCCTGTACATATGAAGGAGACAATGTTGTGCTGCTTTTACAGGTACGTGGAACATGAATTGGTATTGTCCTTTTGTGGATGAGTGAAGAGACAATTATAAGTAGAGAACAATATAAGTAGAAACAAGCAGTGACAAAAAAAATAAAATAAAACTTTTTGCCCTATCAATCAGTAGTCATCTAAAATTTAAGCATTCATAAGAATACTTGTTTATGCATTAAAAATTAAATCTTAATGCTATCCTAAAATTTTTAACTGGTCATGCTGCAAAATATCCACCTCCTAAACCCAACATGCTTTAGTTGTTTATTATGGTTGGACTTTCGGCATATTTGAACCAACACTATTAGTGATGTGTATATTTTTGGTGAACCTAGCTGGTGTGTTACATGATGGCAATGGGTCTAGATTACTGGATTGGAGTTTTACTTTTAAACTGTTACTAATATTCTGCTAAAATAATTTTCTTGCAGGTCGCTAGGTTTCTCATGAAGACTGTTTCTAAGCTGGGTTCTGGTAAGAAGCCTGTTGGATCAACAGCTTATATGGCTCGGGCAGAGGATCTTTTGCAGTGCAGATGTAGCGTTCAAAAGGGTATTAATTTTATTATTTTCAACATTATCATTGTATCATTTCAAGCAATTGTTTATGGAATGTTTATTAAATGAAGCACATGATGTATAAGTTCACAATTCAAACTTCATTCATACGAATGCTTGACATAGTTGTGTCGCTTGTAAAATCTGGTTTACTAAGATTGAAGACTCTTGTGCGTAGATTGTAACATCTTATACCAATTATCAGCTAACTTTCCTAGGTCATGAATTTGTGCATATTTAGGTTAGTAATATTTGTTTTCTTTATTGCAGCTGAGGATTGGTTAAAGCCTAGTGCAATATTGGAGGCTTTTGAAGCGAGGGCATTTAGGATGTGCGTTGACTGTGCTCAAAGGCTTAGCAAGTTTCTGAATCCTGAAGACGGTATGTTTTCTCTGCCTTGACTTGGGAATGTGTTTTTTAATTTTCTGTTATCATCCTATACCAGTATTCTATTAACTGATAAGCAATTATGGATTGCTGGAGTAGCGGATATTGTTCTTAAAATCCCTCTAAGTCCACGATTAGATGCTATTATTCTTCATTGACAAATAATTTGATAAATTTTCTGCCAACAATTTTCAATGTTTTGGATGAGCTGAAAGGTGGTTAGAATTTCATAAATTATTATTTTTTGCTTCCTTTTGCCTATGTGTTCCATTATGGCCGAGAAGGTCAAGAGTGGTTTTGTTTGCTCTTTTAATGGTTTAAAAGTCCTTGGAACATTGAATATCAGTAGATTTTATGTTTTCTCACTTATCCTTTCTTTTGCTTCAGGTTTTGCAGAACTCTCCCCTGATCTTGTTGAGGCTGCAATTGCTCATTGCCAGTTGATTGTTGTTTCCAAGTAAGCCTATTCCTCTTCATTTGGCCAATTCATAATTGCATGTCAAGTGTAACAATTCATTGTGTCGTGGCTTCAAATTTTTTTTCGGTAGGTGCTTTTCTCCCTAGAGCAGATGATTGTAGAACTAAGCAGCCCTGTTACTGCTACATGTTAGTTTTGTTGTGCTGTGTCAAGAGATATTGTGCTAAATTCCTTGTTGATAAAGGAGCTTTGGAACATGCTTTTTGAATGTTCTGGATAAATCTCTTTTGGTACCATAATAACTTTTACCTTCTTGGGCGCAATAGGGGAGGTCTTCTGAATAGGAACACTTTATTTGGTGACTTGGGTAACATTGGAAAATAAAGTTTGATGTTGATATTGATTCCCTAGTGTACCTCTTAAAATGCTTTTTAATTCCAGGTTCTTTGAGAAATTGCAACAAGATATACCAGGAAAAGGGGTGAAAAAACAGTTGCAGATTCTTTGCAGCGTTTATGCTTTGAACCTCCTTCACAAACACGTGGGTGATTTTCTCTCCACTGGATGCATCACAGCTAAGCAAGCATCACTTGCAAGTGATCAGCTCAGATCTTTATACGCCCAGGTTAGTTTCAAGAGAAATGTTTTGATTTATTCTGTCTATCATCTTCTTTTCGCATTTAGCCATCTAAGGTTATACTTGAATTCTTGGATTAGGTCCGTCCCAACGCGGTTGCACTTGTTGATGCATTTAACTACACTGATCACTACCTTGGCTCAGTTCTTGGTTGCTATGACGGAAATGTTTATCCCAAATTATATGAAGAAGCATGGAAGGATCCTCTAAATGATACAATTGTGCCTGATGGGTACCATGAATATGTTCGCCCAATTCTGAAGCAACAACTCCGTAATGCAAGACTATGAAGTGCATAGAGGACTATGCTATTGCGGTTGGATCTATATGCTATGTTTATATAAATTTATTATTTTTTACTTTTTATTCAATCAAACAAATTCAATGATATGATAGATTAATTATTGAATTGTATTTTTCATAATAACATAGTAATTAAAGGCGCAAGACGCAGGCGCAAAGAGGTCCTGAAGCCTAGGTGTAAGGCCTAAGTGCACGCCTGAGCGACATGAGGCGCAATATAAATAAAAAAATATTTTAATTATTCATATTTATAAAATAAATTACTTAAATGTTTTAATATCAATAACATAAAAAAAAAGTCATAAACCATAAAAATTTTAGCAATACTCTTAATTTTGAAATCTAAAAATAGTCAAATAAAAATATTAAAAAAAAAAAAATCTACTCATGCTTGTTATATATATATATATATATACAGAAAAAAAAAAAAAATAACACAAAAAGTTAAGCATACAGAAAAAATAAAAAAAATAATAATAATAACAAAAAAAAGTTTAGCATACAAAAAAAAAAAATGTCCATGCTTGTTATATATATATATATATATTCAGAAAAAAAAATACAGAAACACAAAAAAAAAAAAATAACGCAAAAAGTTAAACATACAGAAAAAATAAAAAAAAATAATAACAAAAAAAGTTTAGCATAAAAAAAAAAAAAAAGTAACCTGTGTTATATATATATATATATATAAAACATAGATTAACTTTAACATACCTCTTCAGCAGCGGCAGCAAAGCAGCGGAGTGGCGGCACAACAACGAAGCAGCAGCAACGGTGATCTGGCAATAACAGATCCGCAAAAAAAAGAAAAAGAAAAGAAGTATCTGATAACTTCTGTTTCTTCTTTTTAAGATCCAATCACTTATTATTTTTTTTTAAACCTAGCTGCACAGTAATAATGTTACAGAGGCGCGCGCCTCTCGCTTTTATAAAGACGGGCACCTATCGTCAAAGGCGTGTTTCTCTGTTATGTCGTCCGTTTTTTGTATTGCGAGGCGCAGGGGCTTGTGTTTGAGGGGCCTCGCACCTGAGGCGTGCCTTTAATAAATATGCATAATAATAAATAATTAAATACTTTTAATTAATGGTAGAAATGAATATGTTTGAAGCAAGTGAGAGAAGTTTAAACTTCATTAAATTTTTGCTGATTGCTTCATATTTTACTCAAACATTTGACTGATAATTATTTTTTTATATAAGAATAATTTTTTTTTAGATACGAAAAACTTTTTTCAATTTTTTTTTTTTTAAATTAGAGTAAAAATTAGATATAATTGCCAAAAAAAAAGTTCGGATAAAATAATTCAATAATTTTTTAAATTATGATAAATTTTCATTTTTTCTAAAAATGTAGTATAATTATAAAATGATATAAAATTTAAATTAAATTTATTTAATATCCCAAAAAAAAAAGCAAATAAAATATATTTAATGAGTTTGGCTGCTGCTAGTGAACTATTAATATAATGATAATTCTTAAATTTAATTATTCATATTATAATAGATTTTTATTTGGAAATAAAATATATATATATATATATATATATATATATATATATATATATATATATTTTGATAATACTATTGTTTAGATAACATGTACTATAAGAATCTAATAGCTCAAATTTAGAATTGTTAAGATAAATATTCAACTATATTATAATCAACTTAATTGGAATAATATATGAATTTAAAATAATTTTTATAATGCAAAATGAATATTTAATAAGACCAATATTTCGCTAATTACTAAATTATTTAATTCAATAATTTCAGTGGATACAAGGTTAGGACAGAGTGAATCTATAAATTTTAGAAAGAGGTGACATAGTCTTATTTTAATAGAATTTAACAACATTATTTATATAGTAAATTATAGATTAAATTAAAAATGAACACATAAAATAATAAAACAATGAAAATAATTATATTATTTGAGATTTAATTATATTATTTCTCATAATTTATTATTTTCTCTTTTATTTTTTACTAAGGGTTGATCTAAAAATTTTTACCAATTTACCTATGAATTTTATAAGATTTTTTTTAATATTATTGACTTGAAAATAGGATCTAAAATTTTAATTTTATACAGACAAATAATTCTCTTTCTGATTAAAATTTTAATATTATTTTAACAAAATTTAAAATTTATAATTAAATTATTAAATTAATATCAATCTTATAATTTAATAAAATTATTAATTCAAATTGTAAAATTCACTTAATGTAAATTATTATAGTTAAAAAAAAATTAAATTTGATTATTATTGAAATGAAAAATTTAAGTATAAATAAATGATATTTAAAATTTTTTTATAAGATTTTAATAATAAAATGAATAAAATGACTAATTATATTGAAAAAATAAAAATATATAGATTAATTAGTGAGTTTTAAAAAAAATAAAGTGGAAAATATTAATTAAATTTTTATGAATTAAAATATAATTTATCAAAAATAAAAATAAAATTAAAAAATTTTCAAAATTCAAGGGATCCCCTGCCCAAGCATGGCTCCGTCTACGGGTAAGGTAGTGTCACCCAAGACAAAAATAAGCATCATCTTTTTCGGAAACTTCCCAGTCGCTCTCGTTAGAAACCTTGCCGTAATCAACTCAAAACTCCAAGAAAAAATAAAATAGCGATTAAAATTAGGCCCCACAGACTCCAAATCTGTCGCCACGCAAGCTTACTTTTTTTTTTTTTTTAATTTATTTTTTAATTTATTTTATTTGCCTTAAAAACCCGCCATTTGCTCCTTTCATTTAAAATCTTTCAAAACTAAAACTCCCACTCCTTCCTTCTCTTTTTTCTCTGTAACAAACAAAACCCTAGAACTTCTATTAATCCCAATTACTCGCCTCCGCCATATTCTTACTATGCACCCGCACTCTTACACCGTCGATTCCATTTCTAAATCACGAGACCTTGCCTCCGCTATCCTCGCTTCTTCTACTCCCGCTCAGATCTCTTCTGTTTGCTCTTCCATCGACTCTTTTTTACACTCTCATAAACCTGATCAGTCTCGCCACTTCTTCTCCCTCACTTTTCCGACTCTAATTTGTAAGCTCTATGGCTTTGGTGACGCATCCTCTCCTTCAAATGGACCCAACCACGCATCATCCAACGATGGCTGGATCGATATCATCCTCCAATCGAACGATGCCGATCTTGCTTCTAGAGTTTTCGGTCTCCTCTCCCCAAACGGTGTCGTTTTCCAGTCAATTTCGGCCGTTGATCGTCAATCGCTTGTCAAATACGTTTTTCCGATCGAGCGGTTGCCGGAATGGGCCAGGTTAATGTTATCAAGCGAGAGAGATTGTCTGGACTTGAACAATCTTTGCCCTTTCTTTAGAAGTAAAATCAAGGAGGATTCAATTAAAGGTTCTTCGTATTACCAAGTACAATTAGACGTTTTTGAGTATTTCATGTTTTGGTTTGCTTATTATCCAATTTGCAAAGGCAATAACGAGAATTTGAGCAATACATCAACAAAAAGAACTAGCAAGTTAAAACTAGAGAATTGGGCTTCGTCAATTCCTCGGTTTTCGCATGCTAAGCGCGGAAATGAACATAAATTGGAGTGTAATCTCTATTTGCGGCTTTTGTATGCATATCTGCTTGCTTTTGTGCCTATACGTGATTTGGATTCGCATCAGCCTTACCGTAGCTCGCTTTTGCATTATGGGCATGGAAATGATGGGTCAATTATGTTGAGAGCAGAGTTTTTTGTTGATACATTGGTGCACTATTGGTTGGTTGATAATGATTTCTCACCATTGCCTGTTAGTGTGTGTAAATCATTGGGGTTGTTATTTCCGCTCAGGTCAGTCTTAGGTGAGACTCCACCAAATCCTAATTTAGGTGAGGTGGTCAAGTTGTTGGTTAAGTATTTGAACTTGAGTGCAAATGAGGCCAAAGAGGGCTCTGGTCGTGTGGATAGCCCAAAATTGAGTAGGGTTTCTTTGGGATCATTTAATCTGAAATCAAGGGAATTTGCTCAATCTGTGAATGATTCTATGCGTGTGAGTGGCTCGTGGAATCCATGGATTCAGAGACCAGTATATAGGTTTGTTTTGAGGACATTTCTATTTTGTCTAATGGGGACTTCAATAAAGAATGCTTCTCAGGTGTTCTTCGTTTGGGTTAGTTATATGGAGCCATGGAAGATTGGATTAAATGATTTTGTTGAGCTAGATGTGATTGTGGATGGCTTGGGTAAAGATTTGAATAAGGAAAATGAGACAGGTAAAGAGGGTGTGTATTCATCTTTGTGGCAGGATTATGTGTTGTCCAATTACTTGTGCTACAGTTCCTTGATTATGCATTTCATTAGGTTTGCACACAAGTTTCTTCACACTGATCCGGAACTGATTGTCCAGATGGTCTTGCAGGTTTGTGACTGAACTCTGCTTGGTTTTCTTGGCTATACTGTACTGATTATAGGTGATAGGGATTGTTTTTCATTTGTGTTTTCCTCCCTTTTGAGATAGAAGTGTTTAAATTTGGACCTAACCATGACTTTAAACTATGTCTAGTTCATGCATGAATGCACATTTTTCTTTCTGATTCATGATATTCAGTTCTACTTAATAGTCATTGTTCATTGGATTGAGGAAGAGCTGATAATGTTCACTTCCTTAGGCAGCATTCTCTTCAATAATACACAGTTGAGTAAAAACATACATGATTATGTGATCATTCTTTTGAGATAAAGGTAACTCAATTATGAGAAGGTTTAGATTAGTACCTGAATGAACTGATGGAACATGGACTGCTAATGCTTTGTTTGAGAACATTGAAACCCTATTGTAACTTTATGAAATGTGGATGGGAGATTGGCATGCATATGGAAATGGTTTGTTGCATGGGCCCCACATCTAGAAAATAGGGAGGTATGTGCTAAGTTCTGATGACTCTTGTTATCCAAGGTGGAGGCTAAGAAGCTTTATACACTTTACGTGATAAAATGTTCTCCAGATCAAATACATTTACTTGCTGTGGAAAGTTGTCAACAGTTATGGGAAACATGGCATAATAAGCAGTGTTCCAATGACACGATAATAATTCCTAGTCTATGTTTGAGATTTCTGCATTTAAAAATATTATTCACCTATAATTGAAAAATAGTCTATGTATGAGATTTGAATGTTTAAGGTTTTTCGAATTCATAGTAGAAGTCATAAGAATTAGCATTAGCTGCATTCTCAGTTACTTTGTGTGGACGGCGTCTGCATGACTACATCCAAAAACACTTTAGTGCTCCAATTGTTTCCCAGAAAATAACTTGAATATGAAAAATGTTTTATGAGAAAATGAGTTATTTTCTGTTGTTTGATTGATATACATTGAAAAATTTATTTGCTAGCATTTGGAGTTTATTGGAAAAGATTATATTTCTTTTAACTTGCAAGGCTATATATATATATATTTACGGAGAAAAACTTATTTTTTTAATATGAGGAAAAATACAATAAATAATTGGTAGTTGGGGCAGCCACTGATGACGAGTGGCAGTCATTTATAGACAGTGACGAATAAAAGGACTGGCAATGAATGGAGTATAAACATGTATTTACATTTTTCTCTTAGAGGTGACTTCTCTTCTTATAAATTTGTAAAAGAAAAAAAAATGACTTACATTTTGGAAATAGGAAGTCATTTTCCTTGAGTTGTTTTTCTTTGGACCACTAGAATATTTTCTGTTGACTAATTTCCCAAATGCCAGAAAATAGAAAAGGTTTTCCAAGAAATATTTCCACATAACAAGCAGAGCCTAGGTTTTGATTGTACGTTTTCAGTTTTATTCATTTTGTACTTTGTTTCTACAGGTTATGAAAATACTGACATCATCCAAAGAGTTGACTGATCTAATAAAGAACATGGACGCTGTTTTTCATTCCAAACAAGCTGGATCAGGCAAATCAATGCTAAACAGCTTATATGGATACGTTCCTTTGATTCATGA
Source organism: Aleurites moluccanus (assembly GCA_948193065.1). Classification (NCBI taxonomy): domain Eukaryota; kingdom Viridiplantae; phylum Streptophyta; class Magnoliopsida; order Malpighiales; family Euphorbiaceae; genus Aleurites; species Aleurites moluccanus. The sequence continues at coordinate 27,309 of CANXYC010361881.1, forward strand.
ACAACTGCAGGTAGATCTCCTTCTGTGTGTCTGTTTTTGCCTGTTTGTTTGAGTTATTTCTGCCTCTACTGCTGTTTCACTTCCTTTCTTGCTTGTTTATCTAAAAATAGGCAAATGAAGGCATGGTCAAACTTTAGAAGCTATTGCAGGTCTATTTGGAAGTCAACAATAAACAGTGTCTGTAGTTCTGAACCACATAATTGTGTACTGTGTCCTTTTTTGGTTCTTTTAAGGTTTGATGGCTTCTAAAGTGAGTCATGCCCCTGTAGTTTTGTCAGTTCCTTTCACATGTTCCATTGATCTGAGAATCAAAATTTATTTATTTATTTATTTTTCTTTATCTATTTGTGGTGCAAAGATTCATTTATCTATTTGTGGTGCTAGGACTGGGAGGATGGTCTATCTGAAAGTGATACTGATGGATCTTTCTTGCATGAGAATTGGAACAAAGATTTAAGACTTTTTAGTGATGGGGAAGATGGTGGACGACAGCTCCTTCAGGTTTATTCCTGTTATTCTTGATTTGCAACTGTGTTAGATACACTGGCCACATATCTTTCTTTTTTTTTTTTTTTTTTTTTTTATCATTATGATTTTGTTTTTGCAGTTGTTTATATTGCGTGCGGAAGCTGAGCTGCAAGCTAATTCCGGTGGTAACCTTTCACACAACCTGCAGCTTATAGATGCATTAAAGGCACAATTGAGCTACTTATATGGTGGTTTTACTGTAAAACCAATTTCATTTACACCAGAAACAAAACAGCGTGAGCAGTTGCGAGACGAAATATTCAAGCCCAGAAAAGTTGGCAATGGGGCATTGGCTGCTGATGTCAAATACAAGGGTGACTGGATGAAGCGCCCTATCTCTGACGATGAGGTTGCATGGCTTGCAAAATTGCTCGTAGGTTTGTCAGGTTGGCTGAACAAGAATCTGGGGCTGAATGGAGCAGAGAGCGGTGATTCAGGCCCTAAATGGTCATATGTGGAGGTGTCAAGTGAGATGGACAATGTACGTGGACCCTCAGAGACTATGAAGATGGTGTTGTATGCTATTGGTTCTTGGGTTCTTGCATTGGGTGCCACAGCAGTGAGGTTAATGAGAAAGCATGGTCTGAGGGTAAATCTCAGGATGCTGGCATCAAAGAAGATTGTGATGGTTTTGCTCATGTCTATTCTATTCAGTTTAATGAAGAAGGCTTTTGGACTGCTCCATACAGTGTAGATAAGAATGGAGTAAATATAGAGAAAAAAATTAAAAAAAATATAACAGTGGAGGATATTTGAACAGAAAAATGGGAGGAAAAAAAATGAAAGAAAATAATGTTTTTTCTTGTCAGTTTTGCTGCTTTGATTTTTTTTTTTTGGGCCTTGTTGTAAATAAAAATGAATTTTTTTTTTAAAAGGCATAATTTTCCCTGTTTGTCCATGTGTTCCCATTAAAGCTGTATTTTTATTCTTGATGTTGTGATTCCTTTAATGTACTTTAGGGTATGGTCGGGATAAGAATTTAAAACTGCTTGAAATTTTTGATTTTAATTTTAATTTTTTAAAATTTAAATTTAAATTTTAATATTTATATCAAATAAAGAATTCACGATGGCGGATCGCTGCGGTGACGGTGGGGGACGAAACTTAACTTTGAAATTTTGGAACTAAGAAAAAGTTCGCAAATCATTTTGTTTTATAAACAAGCTTTAACCTGAAGAGTATATATTAAGAAAATCTATTTTAGATGGGAGCGATGAGTTCAATATACATGCACTCCCATGGAATTTAAAGCCCGTTTTTTAATGGAATTTTGACTTGATGTTCCAATTATTATCGCGATTTAACGGATAAATAAATTTCATAAAAAAAAGGATTTTAACGGCCGTTATATAACGGAAATACCGTTAAAGCCGATATATATCGGTTGTACAGGTTGTCCATTCAACAACACATCACCAGTTCTTGCAGTGTCTTTTTTTTAATGCTGTATTTTTATTTTTATTTTTAAAAAAGCTATTTATTAGGCTATATTAATTATGACTCTCCTAATACTGTTAGTTGAATTGAAAAAATTAAAAATTAAATAATTAATTTTTTTTATTTATTTTTGAAAATTAAATAAAAAATTAATAAATCAGCTGATTAATTTATAAATCGGACCAATTTTTTCTATTTAAATTAATCAATTTTTAATTTTTAATTTTTAATTTTTAATTTTTATCTAAATGATATCATTTTTATTAAGAAAAAATATTATGTTTTGAGTTAAAAAAAAATTAAGAAAATTTTAATAATTTTATTTTAATTTTATTCGACGCCAAAAACATAACTTTATTGTATGTTATTCAGTTATATGAATAAATATATGAATAAATATTTGATCTAGTGAATATATATATATATATATATATATATATATATATATATATATATATATATATATTGAGTTTTTTTATTTAATTAGTTCGATTCTGATCAAATCTCTGATCTCTTAATTCTCTGTTTATACAAATCATTTTTTTAATTGGTCCAATTCTAAAAACATTAATATTAATTTGTCTTTTTTCATACCACATACTATAAATTCTAGAATTATTATATTATTTAAATGACAGTGTCTATTAATTTTTATATTTTTTAAGTTCTCAAAGTGAAAAATTCTCTTTTTAATAACTCAATTCCTCCGCTTGGATTTAAAAAAATAATTCCTCCTTCTTCAAGAGCTTATAATTCACTGTCATTATTCTTTAAGGTAAATGAAATTTCAATCTCATAATTTTTTTTTTCAACTCTATATATATTTATCATTTACAGATACACTTATTAATTTACATTATACTTTACATCAAGTAATAAGTAATTAAATAACATTTTAAATAATTTAAAATTTAAATTTTTATTTCTTAGTTGAAATGTTGGTTGGAAGATTTTTTTTTTTTCAGCTCTCTTAAACTTCATTTAGTTAGCTTGATTTTTTTTATTTTTTGTTATTTTGGAAGAAAAGTTCAAAAGGTAATATTTGGTTAAAGAATAAAAGGGAAGAATGCTACTATTTTTGAAACACATAAATCAATTTTTTTTTTGAGGGGAAAAAAGATAACTTTATTAAGCAATAATGGGGAGGTCAGAGATAATAATTTCCTCAAGAAAACTAGGGACCTGACTCCAATACATAAATTCAAAAAACATAAAAGCTGATTTGGCTAAACAATGGGCAAATTGGTTTGCATTACGACTAGTCCAAACCAGTTGTCAATTCACCCGCCTAAGAAAAAAATATTTGCACATTTGCACATAATCTCCAAACTCAGAAAGATCAGTACAATGAGAATTCAAAACATTGATCAGATTCCTCGAATCACTTTCAAAGATGACATTAGTATACCCCAACCTATCAATCCAGCTTAGGGCTTCCTTCAAACACATTATTTCTGCTTCGCGGGATAAGAAAATACCAGGGGAAGACCAACAACAATACCCCAAGAGCAAACCTTCACAATTTCGTAGGACAACTCCAAAATATGTGTAATTTGTATTGTCTTTGAAGCCTCTATCAATATTGCATTTGACATAACCAGCAACCGGAGATTTTCACCGCTGAGTAACAGGCACGGCAGGCCCAAAATAAGTAGGAGAGGTTGTGTGGGCTCTCCGTCATGCTTCCACCAGTTCGTTACCTGTTTGAACAACCACAGATGCAGGGAGGGATTTATTGTTCCACAACAGATTATTTCATTGTTTCCAAACACCCCACATAATAGTAGCTAGTTTGCCCACATCAAAAAGTGGCCAATTTTCCAAAATATTAAGAAGCACAGTTCCAAAATTATGACTGACATTTAAAGTCACCGAAATGTAATCCATTGCAAGACAGGAGATAGTGAAAGGACATACCAGAAATAAATGATGATCATCTTCCTGTTGATGGTTGCAGAGAAGGCAATTAGTATTATTATAATTATCTCTTTGTTGTTTCATGGGAAGTAAAATTTAAGTAAATTTCGTTTTTTAACAAAATCAGAATTTATTGTATTACATTTTAGGCATAATAAATAAATAAATAAAATTGATGAGCATGAATCTAACTAGTATTTTATTATCCAAATTGAGTTTAAATATATTTAAATTTTAATATTTATTATTTAGTTTTGCCCAAAATTCAATAATTAATAACATCTATATAATAATCAAATAAAATTTCCTATTATTTTATACATTCAATAATTAATTTATTTTAAAATAATATTTATTTTATTTTATTTTATTTTAAAATTTAATAATAACACGAAATATATTAAAATTTTAACAAATAATATTATAAAAATATACTTATTATGTTAAATTTGTATCTTAGTGTACTTATTATGTTAAATTTGTGCCTCTAAATTCTCCTAGACACTCTTTTTGGTATTAATAAGGTAATAACTATATTTTAAACTTTGTTTTTATAATAGTAATGTTATTTGATAATTTTGTTCAAAATTTATATATATTGAGTATTTATTCATAGAATGTTACGGCTTATTAATTAGTTATAACTCTTATATTTGATGATTTGTGTTAAAAATTATTGCGAAAAAATTACATAGCAGTTGTCAGCTAGTTATGTTATGGTCACAGTATATACAATATCGCAACCGCTATTTAAGTCCATGGGCACTCCCCAGTGGTCAAGGGGAAAAAATGGCATAAAAAAGTTTGAATCTTTCTACAACTGCAGTATGATAATACATATATTTTCAGAAAAAGGAAAAGAAAAAGAAAAATTTCATAGCCAATTTCTTGGATCTGGATGCTATACATTTAACTGTTCTGTACAATAATAAAGGTTGGTCTGCTGTTTTTCTTCCTTCCCTGACAATAGAAAATATAATAATTAAACTCGTGAAATTTGAAAGATGAAAAAAATTTCTTCTATAATCAAAGAAAATTCTATTTTCAACAATGTATGTATGGGGTCGCAGTGATTTGAAATAATGGAGTAACTCATCACTTGCTGAATTAAGTGATTCCTATGTTCCTCCACAGTTCATGTCCTGCTGTGGTCTTAATATCAGTGGCAATGCACAGACATGAAACAAACCAAGACGTTTTGCAGCAATTATTTGTATTTTTTTGTAGTGCTAGTTCACATGTATTTATGGTGATCATGAAGTTGAAGCTAACTGTACTAGATCATTTAGCAAATACGAATTTTATATAATTGTAACTAATAGATTATGCAGATAGTTAAACGCGCCATAACTGCACCGTGGATTATCATCTCTTAAATGTCTAAACATCAAGCTTGCTCCGGGGCAACAAATAATGCTTGTATCAGGTCAATAACCCAATAAGCCTGCCATGAGCCTTGACTCCTTCTGGCTTATCATTCACGATATGCTAGTAACTCAAGGAAATACTATGACACTAAAATTTGAATCTGATTTAACCTGCTAAACCAGATGGAATGAAGAATCATGTGGAATAAATCATATCTGAGAGGTCTTGGATTCCAAAGGAAATGTTTCTGCAACATCTTTATATTAGTTAAAATTGTAAGATATTGTCTCAATGGGATAACTAAGAGAACCTCCTTCAGTTTTGGAATATCCTTCTCAGCCACAACAATAGAGAAAGCACTTCAATCTAACACATCGCTGAAAGGGAGAACAAAATTATCTGCAATGATAACTGGAAGACACTCATAGTATATGGCCTCAACAATCCGGGGGCTGTTCACTTCGTAGCCTATTGGGCATATACAATATCTACTAGATTTCATATGTCGAACATAACTCATCTTTCGAGATATTCCAGCAGGTAAATGCCCATAAATTTTCATGTCTTTGTCTTTGTTATGCCAATACTCGAGAAGCGTTGGCCGGACCCTACCATGCATATTTCCAGCAAAGAACGCAAGGATTGGGCGCTGTGATACTTTTATCCCACCACCATTATTTTTAAGAGGTCTCTTAGGAGTCCGTATTGTTGTTTCAGGTAGCGAAACATCTTTGCCAGCATCAGAAATAACTTCAGATGCATCAGCATTGCAAAGAACTTTTATGGTATTTTTTGTTAGTTCCTTATGCATAGTCAATGTGTATGGACCCTGCAATAAGTTGAGATAACCTTATCATAACAGAACGATTCAAACTTTTGTCGATGAACAAAATATTAAGAATATGATCACAGGCTTGCTCTTAATGAAATGAGGCTTGAAAATTCATAAGTTTCAATCCTTTGGTTGCCTGAGAAGGCTAACAAATAATTAATAATTTATAAACACATGCTGACAAGGCAAATAATTTAATTACTATTTCATCAATATCTTTCCATTCCAACCCTTCAAATGTGCCCAAGACACTGAAAACATGAAAATGAGTTCTTCATCAACAAAAAGTAAACTAATTTCGTCCAATATAGAAACTTAACTCAAATATATATCCATATATATAGTAAAAGAATGAAAACGAAAATAGAAAGAATAGCTCAAAAACAAGATACAAAAGGTTTTCCAGTGTATAAGACTTACTGCATTGTAATCTAATCTTAACATTCTATATAAAATCTCATTTCTTTATTTGAACTAATACCCATTTTTGGCAGGTTGGACACAAAGGACATATTAAAATTTTCAAGAAAATTAAAAGGAGATAGAATAAGAGAGAAAAGGAAAGGAAAACAAAAGAAAATGTCCCTGGGTTTGAAGGAGAGAGAGTTGAAGATTAAAGAGAAAGAGGAGTGAAGTTTGAAATTGAAGGGAAGTGATGGGATCTAAAAGAGATTTTAGTGGTCATATTTGAATGGAGGGAAGCTATCAGCCATGGACTGGCGAGACACGCGGTAATCGTCTGTTGTTCCGTTTTACAGGAAAAGAAAAAGAAAAAGAAAAAGAAAAAGAAAAATCCTTTTCTGACTTTTCTTTCAACTGTTCCTTTCATTTTCTATAGTGTATACCTTTCTTCTGTCAACCGGTCAAATTTTCTAGACCGGAAAATTTAAGGCAAATACTTTATAAATTAAAAAAATTAGAAAAAAATTTATCTTGAAATTTAAATAGTGTTTGATTAATATAAAATTTATTTTAAAAATTTAAATAGACGAATCGAAATTTATAACTTAAATTTTATACTAAATATAATAAGTAATTAAATTTTTTAATATTTTAAAAAATTAATAAATAAATTTCTTCTTAATTTTGTATACTTTTATAATTATACTCTATTATTTTTTTAATTATACCGAAATTTAAAATTTAGTTATAATTCTACCATAAAAATAAATTAAAAAATAACGATACTAATATTTTCATATTAATTTGAAAGATAAAAAATTAAAACTGATTTTATAATGTTATTAATTTTATTGTAAATTTTAAGAAATTAATTGAATTATTTAATCTTATAAATTTGATAAATTAATAATATAAATAATTAAATTTATAAAATTAAAGAGTTGAATTAATTTTTATAAAAATTTAAAGATTAAATTGACAATATAATATAATAAGTTTAAGTATTAAATTCGTATTTTAACTTTTTAATTAATAATATTTTTTTATAATTATAATTGTAAATATAATTGCAATTGAAATTTCTAATTAAGTAAAATTAATAAAAAATAATATAATCACAAAAATATTCAAAATTTAAGATAAATTCATTTATTAAATCAATTTAAAAATTATATTACTTATGTTATTTAACAGTATTTGAATTTTCAACTCTTAATTTTTTATTTTATCAAATATCATCTAAAAAAAAAAAATTAAAATTAAAATTGAAAATAATATATTTATAATTAAATATTTAAAATATTAAATTTTTAAACTATTAAATTTTACTTAATTTTAATTATTTAAATAAAAAATTTAATTCAAATAGAAATTTAAAATTCAAATTCTTATTATGGAAATCATCATAAGGTACATGGGAATGTGTTAAAGGAAGAAAATTAAGAGTGGAATGTGATTGGAAATTAAATTTTTAATATATTTATGAATTTTTAATATATTAATAAAATTAATATAGATTAAATATAATATGTAAAAAAATTAACATATGATTTTAAATAATCAACATAATGAATTAAAATTTAATTGAATTATATAAATAATTATTTATTTATGTATTATTTAATTAAATATTAAATAAAAATATTAGCACTACTATGGGCTGGACTTTTTTCTTTCTGTTTGCAATTAGTTATGGGCCATGGCTAGTAATCTAACTGGTTAGCGTCGAATCGCCAAAACATTCTTTTAAAAAAAAAATTGAAACGAAGACGTTTCCTTTATTTCACTTGAGGGACTCGCCATCATGTGTCCACAGCCCTAATGGAGTGAGGTTGACTGACACGAAACAGAAAATGCACAGCAGTCTCTTTATTTAAAAATTTTTATAAAAATTTTTAAAAATTATAATTTATTAGTGTTTGATATAATTAATTTAATAATATATATATTTTTATATTGAATAAAAATTAAATGAATAATTATAAATATATTATAAATTTTATATATTAAATTTAATATATTTATAATAAATTTTTAATTATTTATCTAATTTTTTATTAATATAAAAAGAATTATCATTATAATAAATATTATTAAATTATAATTTATAATTCTGGGCCTCTAAATTTTTTTATATTAAAATTCCACCACAATAAAAAATTACTGTATTTCTGGCATAATAGTTACCCTCATCCGGCAAAACCTCCGGACACGTCATGGTTAAAGTACAAACCAATTAGAAACCGCCACATCGTCCACTTGTCCACGTGTATCAATCCGATTAATTTGACAGCAAATAACTACTCTCTAGTATACAGTACAAAAAAAAGGCCCATATTCAACTTTAATTTGACGAACATGCCACTGAGACAAACTCTGTGGTCACCTAATTTTCAAAGATAAGTCAACACCAATCAATAGTATAATGGTAATTTCACTATTTCCGCATTTCAGCTTCTTTAACGCCCCAAACTCCATTGATTTATTAAAAAAAATATAAATAAAGCAGAATCCTTCAAGTTTGTGTGAATTTTCATTTTTTTTTGTTTTTTTAATTTATCTTGAAAATTTCCCTATTCTCGATCTGATCAACTAAATGCAACTATTTTACCATTGAAAGTCCCAGAAAATTGAACCATTTTAAGTTCAGTCTCGATCTCTGTTCCTTCACGGCTATAATCCTCTGTATTTGCTTCCTATGGCTGCACCGTTTTTCTCCACACCATTTCAACCGTACGTTTATCAGGTACTCTCTCCTCACAATTACAATATATATATATACTTATACATGATTTTGTATGCATTATAGTTTCTTCCCTTTGTTTGGTTGCTTGGAAAATTGAGATGATGTGAAAAGAAAATTGAATTTCGTGTTTGGTTTTCTTGTGTATAGAAAGTTGTCAGTTGATGTATTTTTAGGTGAATATATATATATATATATATGTGTTTGATCCGTGTAGATTTGTGTGCTTTGCTGGAGATCATGCTCTTATTTAGTTTGGTAGTTAGGGTTAAACTTGGTGCAGCTGAGTTTGTTAATTTAGTATATGTTCAGTAATTTATCATGATTTTTGTGTAAATAGTCTACTGACTACTCGGAATTTAGATATACATGTAGCTGTTTGAAAAATCTAGATTACAAAGGGAGAATTAATATTGTTCGGGGAAGCAAAGAGTTTAATCATATGTAATGTAAGGAAAAGTTGAATTAATATGCATATAGTATGCATGAGGATGGAGTAGGACTTTTGTAATTGGGAATAAAGGGATGCAAAGGCAAAATAAAAATTTGGGAATACAAAAGTATGGAAGATTAGTTGGGAATATAATGCATGTCTATGGTAGCATAATGAAGTTTGGGAAAGAGAATCACAATTGATGATTGAGGTGTTAAAATCTGCATTATATTGTACTGCACTGTTAGGAGAATAACAATCTCTAATGGAGCTTAAACACTATACACAGGTGGCCTCCGTCTCTTGTAGATGATAGATGCCAATGTAGACAACCAATCACTGTAGCAACCCATAATTTCATTTGTTTGAGCAGGATCTTTTTATTTTATTATTGTTTTTGGGATTTTGTCTAGCTTGTGGCACGAAGCTCCTCATGAGCTTGTGCCTTATTTTCGACTCTGTCAAGCATCTGGTTAGTGACGAGTGATAACCCCATAGGACAGACACTGGTTTGCAAGATATTACTAATAATAGTTCTCTGGGTTTGTTTTAATCTGTGCAAAAGTCTAAATTGATATGGCAGCCACCTGGGATTGGCGTCTGCATTCTAAGAGCGTATAACTTAGTGCATTGATGTCACCTAGTGTTCCTGAGAGTCTAATCTTCATGATTGCCATCTGCTACTTTTCTACCAGGAGAACCATTTGGTCAATAAGGAACCAATTACCTCATTAGAGCTGGGTATATGTTTATGGGTTCTCTCCCATTTCTGCCTTTGAAGATTTGCATGCTTGTATTATTCTTCTACTAATAAATTTAAGGGAGCCATAACTATTCGAATAATCACACCTCTAACATAACGTTTAACTTATTAATGTGTTAGACCTCTAAGTCATAAGCTGCTTTCCATCTAAATTATAATGACTGAAGAAATTAATATATATTCCTACCGTACCTATCTGCGTAGCTCAAGTCCTGAACATGACCAAAGCTCGTATTGCAGAGAGAGACCTATCTGCAATCACATTTCTTCCCTTAGGCCTTTTATCACAAAGAAGTTAAAATAAGTAATTTTATAATGGAAAAAAGCTTTTATTCAACTTATACAGTTTAATTTTAAAATTTTTCCAATTATAAAATATGTTGTAGGCTTGTAGCACTTGAGCAATGATGATAGGTGCTAGTTGTATCTTTGACTTAGATGAAGGCAATCACAGGATAATGACAATATTTTCCTCACAAACTGTGCCCCAAGAGACACTTATATATTTGGAAGGCTTTCCATGATTATTTTAATTGATTAATGATTATATAGTATGTGTTGATGAACCAATATGACTATTGCTTGAGTTTCTTTTCTTCTCTGTTTATGGAATCTGGTTTAATTTAAGGGTTCTGTTGCTTTTCTGTTGTATAAATGCTTGGGATCTTTTAGATTTTATGATATTGCATGTTATGCATCTCATGAGGGATAATGCTGCTGTAGAGTCAGCAAGATGCTGTGATACCTTTCCAAATTTTGGGTGGTGAAGCACAGGTGGTTCAGGTTTGTGCAATAACTATCCCAAGCTCTATGCCAATTTTTAAATTCTCTGCTCTAAATTTTCTTCCTTCGCATTGGTTCTTGAATGGTCAGATAATGCTAAAACCACAAGAAAAAGTTGTTGCAAGACCAGGTAAATAGAACAAAACTATGATTTCTTTATGTTAGTTTTGTTGCTGACGAATATTTTGTTTGGTTTATCTTTTGAGTTTAAATCTTCTATTACACTGTTTTTCCTGAAACTAATATACAGTGAAATTGTAGGATCTATGTGCTTCATGTCTGGATTCATTGAAATGGAAAATGTCTTCATCCCTGAGAATGAAGTAGGTATGTGGCAGTGGCTTTTTGGGAAGACTGTCACAAGTATAGTCCTCCGAAATGCTGGTCCAAATGATGGCTTCATTGGGATTGCTGCACCTTCTCTTGCAAGAATTCTCCCAGTTAGTACTTCAAATCTGCCAGATTCTTTAGAAAATACATCCATTGGGGCCTTGTATTTATAGTCAAGTTTTTGGCTCCAAATTGATTGTTAATGGACTATTGGTTTGATATATACCTCTTCATTTTGTAGATTGACTTGGCAATGTTTGGCGGAGAGATCTTATGCCAGGTAGATCTAACTTGCATTCTTTATTTGTCCTTTTCTTTTTTGCGAGGAAGTATTTTGTGCCGTTTTGTTTTTCCATTTTGCAACGAGGAACTATGGATATTCTTTGGCTGTCTTGTACTGTTGATTTTTCATGGTTGAATTACCTTTAGTCATTTCCTTACTTTTACCTGCTGCAATCTTATGTGACTTTATCAAGCTTTTGTGTAGCCAGATGCATTTCTTTGCTCTGTCAGTGATGTTAAGGTCAGCAATACAGTTGACCAGAGGGCACGTAATGCCATGACTAGTGCAGAGGTGAATAATGCTGGTCCTTAACGCAGTAGTTTTTGTGTTATAAATCTTGTCTCATTGTTTTCTTTACTTCGATCTTTTGATTTATCTATATTCATCCTTTTGATGGGTATGTTAATGCCATAATAGGTATTTTTGAGACAGAAGCTATCTGGACAGGGGCTTGCATTTATTCTTGCTGGAGGATCTGGTATGCATCTTCTGACATCATTAGATAAAATAAGTAATATTAGGGCTTTCTTAGAGATTGCTCTAACCCATATTCTGTGAGAATGCATTTGAAAGAGAGATGGTTTTTCTTTTAGATGGGTTTGATTTTGATTATGTCTTAGCAATCTCATTGATGAACCCTGTGTATTTATCTGTCATCCTGGCTTGTTTACTTGTGTTGATAAATTTCCATATTGAACCTTTCTTTCTGGCAAAATTAAAGCATCCTTTGATTTTCATTCCCTTCTCCCCTCCCCAAGGCCCCCCAACCCGTAGGCCACACGTTATTGAGTCTTGGCTAATGTATTTTTTCTCTGGTTAATGGACCACCTGTGTTACACTAGTTTTTAGATCTCTCTGTTCTTACTCTAAACTTGGGAAGTTCTTGGATTTCATTTTGCTAGTTATACAGAAAAATCTTGAGGTGGGTGAGGTGCTATCTGTTGATGTGTCTTGCATTGTCGCTCTTAATACCACAGTAAACGTCCAAATCAAATACAATGGCCCCATTAGAAGGGCTGTGTTTGGGGTAAGTTGTTTCTTGTTTTCTTATTTTATTCATTTCCATTTTTGTCTCCCCATCATATTTTTTTTTCTTTATTGGTTATAACCCTTAGTTTAATGAAATTCATATATTCTGCACAATTTATATTAATGGACAAACGCATCATTAATGTTAAATTAATAATCAAAGATTGTTGCATAATAAGACTCCGTGACGTTGTCTTGCACTAAAAAACAATTAACTAATATAGGATCTTCCCCTTAACCAGCATGCAAGTCCAAGGTCACCTTGATGCTTAAGGCAAAACTAGCACCTGGAACTGCAGCTTACTTGAATTTTTATCTCATATGGTACAAGAAGTAGTTGTTCTTAGCTGATACTGTTAAATTGCAGGGTGACAATTTAATAACAGCGACCCTAACAGGACCAGGCATCGTCTTTATTCAGAGTTTACCCTTTCAACGCTTTTCTCAGCGCATTGCTAGGTAACATCTTTTTGCTGCATGAGTTTTTTTTCTTAATCCTCTTTGTTTCTTTTTTGGCCTTCTTTTCCACGCATTTCCTTCATTTGAAGGTTCAAGGAAGAAAATTTCTATTTTCAAATAATTAACGGTGGGAATGGTTTCTGGTTTTCAGGGCAGTGACATCCCCAAACATGAGAGAAAATCCAAAGTTCTTTGTTCAGATAGCCATTTTCTTTTTTCTGGCATATGTCGTGATTGTATCTTCATTAATTTTGACTGACGTGTAAATTATGTTCTTTGTTAATGTTCATTTATTTCCTCTTTGCCCTCTCTAGGAAAACCCCACATAGTAGTCCTCAATCATGAATCAACCTTTGTACTATTGCAGTTTATTTAATTTGAATATAGTCAAAATCAATAGAAACAAAGAAACTTGAAGTTGTTTTCTTTGATTTACATTGGTTATTCTTGACCCAAGTGAAGTCCTTGATGTTTCAGGCAAATAACGCTACTTGATAGAAAGCTGAAGAAACAGATGATATTTATTTAGCATGTGAAGTAATAATGGTGTGTAACAAAATGAAAATTTGTACTACTTCTTGACATTGTTTTTGGATATCATGTGACTTTTGAAGTACATGCTTGTGATCTAAGTGTCAAGTCTTATTCTTTATTTGGGTCATCGATATTCTATTAATGATTAATGAATAAGATTATGTGTTAAGTATCGATATTAGAATGTCTTTAGTCATATTTTTTAAATTTAATTTGGAATTATAATTTTGAAAAATTATGGCCTGTCTATTTATGGAAAATAGTTTTCTGTTTTCTATTTTTAATTTTCCTTGAAAAATTTCAATTTTTATTTTACATGAAAAATTTAGATATGTTAAAGAATTTTTTATTTGTCAAAAATAAAAATAAAAATAAAAAAGCTATTTTTCAAGTGAGAAAATTATGAAGTATATTTATATTGCAATAGTTTTTTTAAAAAAAACAGTCCTCTTTTTATTTTTTTTTAGGGTGGTAACTCCAAATTTTATCATAAGCTGAATTGAAAAAAAAAAAATCAAATTCTTATTAAAAAAAATTAAAAAATGGAAATATTTAAAGACCAACCCTCGTAGATAAGGTTGGGTAGTCCACCAAATATGTCGGCCCAGAATCTCTGGCTCATAGCATCACCGTTTTATATATTATCCAAACGCTGCGTCAATTAACAGCGGAAGCAGGGATTGGTGTGAAAAGCCATAAATCCGTGACCCGCAAACAAAACCATTATCAAGATTGCTGGTTCATGGTGCGGTTCTTCCGATTCTTAGGAACTGTTGCCAATTCTACAGTTCAGAATCGAACCGAATTTGGGAATCAGTTCCTGTGCCAATGAGTGGGGGGTTGAGGAGCGATTTTACACAGCAACTCTTTATGTGCTCCATTTTAGTTATTTAAAAAATTTTATAAAATTTTAAAAAAATTATATTTTGATAATATTTGATTTAATGAATCTATTGATATATTTTTTATGCTAAACAAAAATTATTTGTATAGGAAAAAATATTAGAAATTTTATGTATTATATTTAACGGTTTAGATTTAACGCATTTCTAATATATTTTTAACTATCGAAATGATTTTTGTTTAGTATAAAAAATATATCAATAGATTCATTAAATCAAATACTATTAAAATATAATTTTTTAAAAATTTTATAAAATTTTTTAAATAGCTAAAATAGACACATGAGGGGCTGCTGTGTAAAAATACACAACAATCCCTTCAACCCATAAGTAAGGGTGTCGAATTCGTGTGTGTTAATCATGTTGGAATTGTATTAACATATATGGTATAAAAAAATTTGAACTCAAATCCGATTAATTTAATTAATAGATAATATAAAATAAAATAATATGTTTAAAATTTTAAATTAATTATTTTTTATTTTAAAATTTTAAAATTATGAAATTTATTAAATAAATCTTATTATTTTATATTATTTTATAAAATATAATTAGATATAAATTTATAATAAAAAATTAAAAGTAATATTTATTTTATAAATCATAATAGAAATATATATGAAATAATATAGAAAATAAAAATAAAAATAATATTAAAATATTAATAATATTAAAAATATTAAAATATTAAAAATTAAAAATTAAAAATTAATAAAAAAAATATAAATATATAAAAAATAAATATGTTAATAAAATATTACATGTAAATATTAATAAATTAAATATATTATTTTCGGATTACACGATTATTTTTTTTTTAAATAATCAACTTAACACTAAATCCAGATTAATACAATAATTCTTAATTAAAATATGTTAAGTTATTGTTTTATTTGATATTGCCGGTCCTACCAATAAACAACTTGAATCAGAATCGGAAGTTCCAACCCATCCCTGGTTCACGGTTCCTCTCCTGCCTTGGCTGGTTCTTCACTTTAGGAACCGTGAACTGGCGGTTCCGAAACCGCTCTTGAACCGTGAAAACCCTTCCTGTATCTTCCCTAATCTTTACCAATTTCGTAACAACCTGAAAGCCCTCTCTTCTCTCTCTCTCTCTCTCTCTCTTTCAGCTCTACAAACCCTAACCCTCTCACGATGATGATTGCCACTCGTACTTCACGCTCTGACACCTGAAATTCATCAACTAACTCTTTCAAATCTCTCTATTTCTAAGGTTTTCTCCACGGAAATTCATCGACCAACTCTTTCAAATATTTCGAGGTTTATCTAATCGGCGATCGAGGATTTTGCTCCTGAGGTGTCGGTTTAACGGATTCGTTGTTGAAGATTTGGATTGGCGGAGTTTTATCTGATTCTTGTATTATAGCTTTCTGAAAATGAAGATTGGGACTTTTGTTTTCTCATGTTAATGCGATCTGTTACTTTTCATTGAAAAGCCCCAATCTTTTCTAGAAGTCGAAGGAATTGTTCGATGCGATTTATCTCAAGTAGCTAGTGCAAGTGCTGGCATGAGACTCTTTTTGGTCTTTCTTCAATATTGAAAGACTACGTTGCATTTTTGATCGGTTGGATTTCCAAGTTCCAACGCTTTGGTTTACCACATAGAGGCGAGGCGTAGGAAGAAGACGGAACAATCGAAGAGTTCTTCATTATTTGGTTTGATTGATCTCTCGAGTGCTTGAAGAAGATGGAGAAAACATATATATTTATATAGAGAGTTCAACTTTGTATTATTATATATTTGTTTTGAGTTGAGTTGAATATCAGGCCACTTTTTTTGGCGGGCCATTGATTGCTTATAGTTTTTATCTAGGCTTTTTGTGCTCTATTTCTTTTGATTTTGATTCTATTTTTATCAAATTTAGTGAAAAAATAAAAAAAGTAATGGCTGTATATTACAAGTTTAAGAGTGCAAAAGATTATGATTCAATCCCAATGGACAGTCCTTTTATATCAGTTGGTACTTTGAAAGAAATTTTTTTTGAATCAAAGCATTTGGGCAAGGGCACAGACTTTGACCTTGTGGTTACTAACGCCCAAACTAATGAAGGTTGGTGTCAATTGAATTGAAATACTGAAACTTTCTAAAGTTTTCTAATTTTGATGGTTGGTTAAATCATGATATATTGTTGGTTTACTTAATGTTTAGTCATAAGAAGTCTGTTCTTAGCCTCAAGTTAGTGTTAGAAGCACTGGATTCAGGGCTTTGCCTCTAGCTATAACAGTCATAGCTTCTGAATTACTTCAGTACTTGAGGTTGAGCACTTATGGACTTTATGAAAATTTTTCAAACCCATTATATATATGGTGTAAAGGGTAGTCCTTTAGCCTATTCTGGGGAAAGACAACTGTGTGAGAGAGCTTGTATGACTATGCCTAATGGAACCAAATTGCTTAACTTATGGTTACTGGGGTTTATTTGCTTAGGTTGACTTCATTACTAGGATTAAGTTCATTACTAGGAATAAGTAACTGGCAGCAATATGGAGATTATGTTTGGATAAATTATAAGTTTGGCTTCCTTATTTATTATGCTTGCAGTGTTTATAGGTTTGTTGTTCTCTGTTTTGCAATTTCAGAGTATCTTGATGAAGCAATGTTAATTACAAAAAATACCTCTGTGTTAATTCGTCGGGTTCCAGGAAGACCTCGTATGCCCATTGTTACTGAACAAGAGTACTATCTCAAACCTTTAATATTTCATTCACTTAACCAAACGTCTTTAATTAGACCTGCTAATAGAGCATTAAATATTCAGTTATCACATCAACCTGTCTTTATTTTATAAAAGAATCTGATCATAATGTTGTAGGAGTGCTATTTTTCTGGTATTGTGATTTATTGTAGTAGCGAAGTATAGATTCTGAGGGCTTGCCATGAGCTTGCTCATGTTATATTTTGCAGGCCAAAGGTGGAAAGTAAGGTGGAGGACACACTAGTAGAGAAGAGTAGTTTTACAACTGCTGATACATCTGCCATGAAATATGTAAGCTTCAATGCGGTCCTTGCCATTCAATCTAGTTATGTGTGTTCCACTATTGGGACTTTATCAAAGATGTGTAATAATTTGACTGTACAGACTGAAGACACTGAATGGGATGAGTTCGGGAATGACTTATATGCAATTCCTGAAGTACCAGTGGTTCAGTCTAGCAATGCAGTTCCTGATGCTCTTCCTACAAATAAGGCTGATGAAGACAGCAAAATAAAGGCATTGATTGATACTCCAGCCTTAGATTGGCAACAGTTAGATGCTCTTCTATTCTACTATCTGATAAATGATTTGATTATTACAGTCTTTAGAAATTATTTTTGTTGCTATAGATGTTAAATGTCTGCCTGGATTTACAGTCAAGGTGCTGATGGATTTGGCCCTGGTAGAGGTTTTGGAAGGGGTATGGCTGGAAGAATGGGCAGACGTGGCTTTGGTGATTCTCTCATACACATCTCTCTCTGTATATGTGTGTGTGTGTGTGTGTGTGTGTGTGTGTGTCTCTCTCTCTCTCTCTCTCTCTCTCTGTCTGCTTACATGCTTTTCCTACTAATATTATCGTTCACCACAGGGCATATTTCCTTTGAATTTTTATGATGGTGTAAATTTACTGCCAATATTCATGATTAAACTGAAATAAATGATTCTCTTGTTGAGGTCAATTAGGGTTAGAGCGCAAAACACCTCCACAGGGATATGTATGTCACAGGTGCAAGGTTCCAGGTACTTGTACATTTCATCACTAAGTTGTAAAAGAAAATGCTTCTTGGTGTTGAAGTGTGAAATTGTGCTTATTCACCTACTTCCTTTATTCAGGGCATTTTATTCAGCACTGTCCTACAAATGATGATCCAAACTATGATATCAAGAGAGTAAAACCTCCTACTGGTATTCCAAAGTCAATGCTAGTGGCAAACCCTGATGGTTCATATGCATTGCCTAGTGGTGCGGTTGCTGTTTTGAAGCCTAATGAGTAAACTGACTTTTGTTTGATGCTCCTCTATGTTTCATCCATATAGTCTTAAAAATGAATTGACCCTGAGAATAAATTATAATTTCTTAAATTTAAACAGGGCTGCTTTTGAGAAAGAAATTGAGGGCTTACCTTCTACTACACGATCTATTGGTGATCTTCCACCAGAACTTCACTGCCCACTGTGTAAGGAAGTTATGAAAGACGCTGTATTAACGAGCAAATGCTGTTTCAAGAGCTTTTGCGATAAGTGTAAGTTTGTTATAACAATATATTTTCATATTGTTCCTTTTAATGCAAATGAGGATGCCAATAGTAATTTAAGTGTAATTTTGTTGTAACAATATGTTTTCACATTGTTCCTTCTAATGCAAATGAGGATGCCAATAGTAATTTAAACTGTTTTGCTACAATACTTCATTTCAGCAATTTGACTTGCTTTTTAAACATCTTTTTCCCTTGCTTAATAAGTTCAAGACATGTGATTTATGCTTTACTTTATTACATTATGTGTTTTCTTCATCTCTGCAATTTCACTTGTTCTCCAATTGCCATGCGCTCATCTTTGTGCTATTCAACACAGGTATAAGAGATTATATCATCTCAAAGGCAAAGTGTGTATGTGGGGCAACAAATATTCTTGCAGATGATCTTCTTCCAAATAAAACACTTCGGGATACAATCAATCGTATTTTGGAATCTGGTAACAGTAGTGCTGAAAATGCTAGAAGTACCTTTCAAGTTCAAGGTTGGTTTTCTTAAGTTAAATGGAATTACACAAATCCACATTATGTTAATATTATATGTGAATGACATCATTCTTGCTTTTCAACTTCAGATATGGAGTCTGCTCGCAATCCACCGTCTAAGATTCCATCACCAACACAGTCTGCTGCATCTAAGGAAGAACAAAAGCCCTCTCCTAGTATCAAAGAAATTCCAAATCCTAATATGAAAGAAAAAGTAGATGATGAGAAGCTTGTTGTCCTCCTACAGCAAGTACCTGAGAAACCGAAGGTTCCTAAAGTGGCTGATGTATCTGAGGCTACACATGAGTCAATGAGTGTGAAGGAGCCAGCATCACAAGGTAGTGCTCCACTGGCTGAGGAGGAAGTGCTGCAGAAGCTTGCTCCCGGTGAGGCAGGTACTGGTTTATCTTAATTTATTGAGTAGCGTTCAAGAAAGGTGTCATGTAATCTTCTACATCATGTAATCTTCTACATTCTCTTATATAAACATACATTATAGTATCCGTCCCCTCTATCTTCCATTCTTCAGGGGAATACCAAATTATGGTGTTCTAACTGACTTTGATCTTTTCTCTCTCAGGGAAGAAAAAGAAAAAGAAAAAGGTTTGCATGCCTCCAAATGGTAGGTTTTTGCTTTTCTCTAATTTTTGCCTTTTCCAGTAGAGATTATCCGACGTTCAAGTTCATGACGTAATGCTTTGGTTTAAATGTGATTAGAATGTTCTATTAATTGCAATAGGCTTGTTCATTCTTGTGCATTCAAATATTTAATTAGTTAGTGTTGTTAAGATACATTGATTACTACTACTGGGAATGCTTAATAGATTTATGGAAAGCCTCTCAAGACCTCTCTGCTGAGAGTTATATGATGCCTCATGGTGGACCCTATCCCTACAATCCTTACTGGAGTGGCATGCAGCCTGCTATGGACGGTTATATGAATCCTTATGCCGGTCCCATGCCTTTCATGGGTTATGGACTGGGCCCATTGGATATGCCATTTGGAGGTATGGTACCACCAGACCCTTTTAGTGCGCAAGGTTATATGATGCCTGTTGTACCCCTTCAGAGGTATGTGTAGCGCGTTCTCTTTCTATTTTCAATTTGTCATCCATGCGAATTCAGAAACTTGATCAGATTATGATCTGCTATCTCTCATAGGGATCTTGTGGAATTTGGAATGGGTATGGGCATGGGCATGGGCATGAATGCTATACCTCCAGCAATGAGCAGGGAGGAATTTGAGGCCCGAAAAGCTGATTTGAGGAGGCGGCGTGAAAATGAGAGGCGTGCTGAAAGGTAATACAAGTTTGTGTCATGGTTCTGCATATTTTAACAATTGATGTTGATCTTTGTGGACTTTTTTTAGAAGTCCTAAAGTTCTTCAAAATGATAAAGCCTTTGCTTAATTTAAATTGTGACTCGTCTTTTCAAGTTATTAATGAATGGTGGAGAGACTTATTTACCTTGGTTTCTTTCACTTCTAGGGAAAAATATAAATATCACTGAATCATAAGTTCCATGGTTTGGAATAGTTGAAAGAAGAATCCATAGGACCATAATGTAGTTGCCATTGCGATGATACCTGTGATGCTTCAATGTTGTTTTCTGGAGTTGCACTTCATGTGATTTTCATATTATAGTTTAATTGATCAGAGTTCTGTGGAATGTTGCTTCATGTTGCTTACCATTTGTGCTGATTGTGGGTTTAGATTATAGCTACTCTTTTCAATTCATTAGCTTAATCTCTTTCTGCATCAGGGATTTCTTCAGAGATCGAGAATTTGGTAGGGAAGTGAGCAGCAGTGGTGATATTTCTTCATTGAAATCTGTATGTGTTTTTTATTATATAACTTTCTGTGTCTCCCTTGTCTCATTGTACTGTAGCATGTATCTACGTGTCTAGAAAATCTGGCAAGATAAAAAATTATTTTCTCCTTGTTTTACAGGATTTTTGGTTATTTTTTTAAAAAAAATATATTTTCATACATTTTAGAAAAGTCTTACATTTTTTTTTTCTTTTACATTATCCATTTAAGAAGTATACAGAATTTGTAGGAAGAATAGAAAATCTTGGAATCCTTAGTTGTAGCAGCAATTTCATGGGTTTTTGCCATTAAGGGGGAGAGAAGCGCACGGAAGCATCTGAAACTGCAGTTGTTGGCAAGAGCAGTCTACTAGAGATTTTGCCTTAGACCTCCCTGTGCTTTTCTCCCGCGTCCATTTTTTTTTTCCATCTTTATATTTTACATATGAATGTGAGTGTCTCTTTAATTAAAATTTTATTTTCTAGCATTTAAAAAAAAAAAAAGCCTGCTGTAGAGGGTGCACCACACCCCTGGATGAAGCTATTCACCATCCTAATGAATATAAATTGTTAAAATATAATTAATCCACTGTGGTGGCTAAACGTCCAGCAAATTTTATTCTCTCTTTTTTAAAATGTTTTCATTTTCTGAGTTTCAAATGGGGAGGATTGGATTACTGGTTATTGGGCCATGAAATAATTCGAAATTTTCATTTTGAACTTGTTATTTTTGATGTGCAAATAAAAAGGGCAAAAATAACTCAAAAAAATACTAGTACGTAGCTGTGGTAAATTGAACAAAATGGTGAGGATCCTGATTTCTGTGGAGCAAAAAAAAAATAATATTATTAATTAGTTAACATTTAATTGCAGTCCCTTTAGTGGTGTTTAACGAAATACATGGAAAATAATTATTTATATATTCACTCGATGGGATATTAACAAATAAAAAAAAAAATATTGACGTCTTTTTATTAAATAAAAAAAATATATATATTGCGACTGTATCAGTGATGGGCTTTACCCTTGGGGGTATAACTGTAAAAGTAGCTGTGCTATGTTAATTAATTAATTAATATTATTAAGCACTAACTAGTATCTAATCAAATTTGTGCTTCCACCAGAAATCTATTCCGCAATCATCAAGCGGCGATCCTCGTCCTCACCACCGCCATCGAGCAGAGAAGTCTTCGCCTGAACGCCCAGCCCGAGAGCTTGAGCCACCACCTCTACCACCACATCCTTGCAAAAGAAAATCATCTGACCATGACGGTAGAAGTGACCAAGGTGACCGAGATCGCGACTATGATTACCACGAGTACGATCATGACCGAGACAGAGAAAAAGAAAGAGGTGATCGTGATCGCCATCACCACCGTTCAGAATCCTCTACAAAAGCAGTTGCTTCCTCCAAGACCACTGGTAAAGCTGCATCAACAATAGCGGATCGTAAGAATAAGGCAAGCGTTTTCTCTCGCATTAGCTTCCCGGAAGGAGAGACTACCACGAAAAAGCGGAAGCTCTCTTCCTCAGGTGAAGTTACAGCGACAGCAGCTGGTGGTCCCCTTCCATCTTCTACTCATCACAAGTCTTCATCATCAGCTAATGGCTACTATGATTCTTTTTCAAAAGCCGCATCTGCCTCTACTGGCGGTGGGAAAAAGAGTAGCACTAGTGCCATGGAGTTTGAGTCGAGCGACGATGAAAGGCATTTTAAGAGGAAACCATCAAGGTACGAGCCCTTGTCTCCACCGCCAGTGGAGTGGGGAGAGGATGCAAAGCATTCAAGGGGGTCTAGGGACAGGGACAGGGACCGCAAGCATAGATAGGGAGGGTACTATCCATTTCGGGCAAGATTATCTCCAAGTGGAGACATTTGCTGCCTGCTAGCTCTCTTCACAGAAGTGGGATTGCGGTTGCCAAATAAGGTGGGGAACTGTGACTCTTGTATATGATGATTAATGAGAATTGCGCCTGGCAGAGGAGAAACGGATGATTCCTATGCCTTAGAAAAACATTTGAAATATTTGAGTCTGTTATTGCATTTTGATATTTATCTTCTGGATATATAATAGAAAAAGTACATTTTATATTCTTTATGATACTAAGTTTTTCTTGATTCTATTTTTGGGTGAATTAACATGTATCTTTGAACTTTACAGGTTCGTAGCAAAATATAATCATTCATGGGCTGGTAGGGATATATCTGATATAATCTTTTCCTTTTATACCATGCATTATGATCCTAGCTATTTACTAACCTCGAGACAGATGGACAGATCATGGCTTTGTTATATCCCGCAGTGAGGATCGGCAAGATGGAAAATGTAAGAAGAGAAAGGAGTTGGGGATGATTTGCTTCTTAGGCTTTTTGGCTGTGGAAGTAGCCATTACCCCATGCCATAGCATGAATGTATGTTGGTACTTTGACCTCAGAATGGTGCTTTGCCAAAACAAAAGAGAATAGTTGGGCAAGATATGGAATTTGGTGGATCAAACATTGACAGAATCGTGGAGAACGTCGGGTATTTAATCTCGAGGAAATATTAGGATTCTAAATATTCAATTCCTTCAAAATGTTAGGATTCTAGTTCGAAATAATCCATTCTGGGTATTCAATCTCAGAAAAAAGTTGGGATTCTAATTGAAAATAATCCTAATATCAAGGTTTAGTAAGATTAAAAGTCGTCGAGAACGTTGAGTGTTTAATTACGAAGAAATATTAAAATCTTAGTAAAAATATGAAACTTTATAAATCTCAATTTAAAAATATGAGATTAGATTTATATAAACTTTGAGCTTTCTAATTTCCTCTCTAATTTCTTTAACTAGCTTTAGAGACGTGATTCTCCTAAAATTTATAACATTAACTCTCCTCCACACTTAACTAGACAACAAAAACGATATATTATAGGGCTAATTTTTCCCATCTGTGGGGGAAGGTTTGGCTTTGTTGTGCAAGAGCGGAATTAGCTCACAAGAGCCACCTTCGCCTTTTTTCTTTCCCTACATTACAATGATTCTAAGGTCTAAACCCATGACAATGGTTATATTTTTTAAATTGATGGAAAAGGAAAGAAAAATTCATACTTGAAGCGGAAATAATAGGTGTGTATCTTCTGCAATATTAAATTACCAAAACATCAAATATTTATTTTTGACAAGGCCAGGGTAACACAACCAGCAACATACAAGAAAGTAGGAAACTGAACACCAAGCTTGAGCACCCATGTAAACTTCCGCTTCAAATCACTAAACCACCAATGGTCATTGGCACAAGGGGTTCCCATAAGACATCTTTGCACTCGAATGACTTTAAGTTCCCACTTATGAGAAAAAGCAAATTAAGCTAGCTGTGCTACCACTAGTCTATGAGACCTGCTAGTACTTTCCATAGTACATAAAACCTGCAAAAAGAAATAAAGATATGAAGAGAAAAATCTAACTAATAGGAATTAATGAGAATATAATAACAGCAATCAGATATCATTCATCTGAACTCGAGTTGCATAAAATTTTGTTTTTTTGGTCCAACAATAGTAATTAACTCTTTACCCAAATCAATATAAGACAGAGACACATGTCAAGATCCTATCATTTTAAACAATTTCTTCACAAAGTTCTCAATTCACCTTCCACCAATTAATGCTTCTGTCTTCTTAAAGTTGTGCAGACTTAGTAAGCATCTCAAATTAATACTTAAATCTACACAAGGACCGGTGTTTTACTATACCAGCTAAGTCACTAGAATTTGTTTTAGATCATTGGGTTAAAATTTATAATGAAAAAAATTGAAAAAATGTGCTTAGGCTTACTAGATCAGCTTCAATGAAAAATCTCAGCAAGTCTGAAGAGCAGAAGGCATTCAATATACGAGCAGTTTAACACCTACTTTGCTATTATATTCTCTGCAAAGAGGTTGCCTGAATTACTGCTCAATACAAGTTGCACAAATTAAGCTACATGAATATCAGTTGAAATATAGTCAGGTAATTTGTCTATCAATCAAAACTTAAAACTTTCGGGATACATGGGTCACACTAGCGTCTACAGTAGCTACATTACACATCCAAACCTAAAAAGTTAGAATATAACATCTACAACATGAATATCCTTGTTCTCTTCATCTTCAATACCCTTTAGGACAATCAAGAATAAAAATAAAAGAGAAAGGGTAATAAAAGAAAGGGAGAAAGGAAGAAAAATAGGAGTTTCTTTATATCTCTATCCACTCATCCAAATAAAAATATAAATCTTAAAAATCTTTCTTCCACCTATAAGTTCTTTCGTTTTAGTACCTTTCCATTACAGGTATGGTCAATTTGTGCTTACTTGAACCAGAAAGCTATCTATTAAATAGAGTAGCCCAATAAATTAACAGCAAAGCATTTTAATTTTACAATCTCTTAATAGCCTAATCATATCAATATTTTCATCCACACAGTTATAGCATTATCCATAATATTATGAGCTATAGCACAAATGCTGCTTCATATTTCTACTACAACCCATTAATTGTATAGCTTATACTAATGTCAACCCTCAAATTTGCTACACCACCCCCGAGTTAAGTCACAAGTATCTGTTCTCTAGCAAGTTGCTAGAACCTTCTTGTCCTGCATCACCAACATCTTATTGTAAGTTTGTAACCAATTGAATGCTTCAACAGAATGCACAAGCTTCCTAATAATATCTGTCACAGTTCTCCTACATCACCAAAAGTTTGTGACAGCCCACAAAATCTCAGACAAACTAATCCACACAGATTGTGAGACTAGTGAACTTGGTTTTAGATCAACAAATTATTAGTCTCAAGGCACTTCTAGCAAAACCCAGCACATCACGCATCAAGCTGACTAAAAAAATAGCAAAGATATCACTGAGGGAACTCTTCAATATAAGAATTCATGGAATTTGTACAGAGCAAGTGGCTTTCAAAACCAAAAGCAAAGTAAAATTCAACTTCAGCATACACAAAATTAGCATGCTTTCCATAAAATTACAAACCCAATCTTAAACCGGAAACACACAGAAATCTGCATTTCTAACGATAAATAACTGCATTCTATCAAGCACATATATACCTCAATTAAATTTTAAGCAGCGGATTGTGATGGGATCATCCCCGTCTTCCTTGCGTATGCGAAAATCCCTCCGGCCTCAATCACCGGTCCAGCATCCCCAATAGGCTTCAGCTTGTATTCCTTTCCAGTCGTGTGATTAATCAAACGACCCTCTGCAAGCTCAATAGTCACAACATCCCCAGTTTTGCACTCCTCACAAATCCTAAACTCCGATTCCAGGGGATAAATCTCTCCAGTGGCCACCGAGTTCCTGAAGAAGATCCGAGCGTAAGACTCAGCAACCACGGCCGCAACCCCCGCCGCACCAAGCGCAACCGGAGCATGCTCACGTGAAGATCCGCACCCGAAATTGTCGCCTCCAATCACTATGGAGTATTTCGTTTTCATTTCGTTTGGTTCGATGAACCTAGTCTCATAAGATGTTGGGAGACCAATTAAGGCATATGAGCCGAGCTTTTCATATTCGGCTGGGTTTGAAGGTACAAGAGTTAGATACTCGGCAGGGATGATCTGGTCAGTATCAATATTGTCGCCAACAACATAGCAGAGTCCATGGAAGGTGGAAGAGGGAGTCGCGGTGGCGCGTGCAACAAGGATAGGCCGAGCATGGGATGTGAGGGGTCTAAAGGTAGGGTGTGGACAAATAGAGGTAAGTTTAAGGGAGCAAGGAGAAAAGAAAGAGAGGGAGGGTTTGGAATCGAAGGAGTTGGCAATGGCTGTTTTAGGGTTTAGTGAGAGAGTTAACGAGGAAGCCGCCATTTTTTTGTAAATCACAAGTTGCAAGAGAGATCGAAAGAGAAAAGAGTAGGTTTTTGTTTTGGAAGTAGTGTAAATCAATAGCCGCTCTGATTCTGCCACGTAAGAAGTATTTTTAATTTATATAATTTTTATTTTTGAAAATGTGGAGAAGCATTTCTTTTCTTCATAGTATTTTATTTTGTTTGGGGCAATTAATTGTCATAATTTTTTTTTCTTTGAATATATAATTTAAAATTATTAAAAAGTTAAAGAATTAGTAGATGTTAAATGTATAGGTGGAATATAAGATGGAATTTTAACTCATTTAAGAAGAAAAACCATAATTTTAATTAATATATAAACTAATTGGAGACTATCCTCTAAATATTTCTAATTTCATGCACTGTAATTTTGTAATATAATCAGGGGTGAATCCAAATTTTTAGGAAAAGAACACTTCTCATGTAAATAAAAAAAAATGAAAGAAAAAAAATGAAAAAAATTAAATTAAATAATATTTTATAGAGACTAAGAAATTAATTTTTTAAAATATATGGTCAATTTTATTAATTTTAATAAATTTAAGAAATTAAATAATAATTTATTTTAAAAAAATTTAAAAATTAAGGGCAAAAAAGAAAGAATGCAAAAATAAATTAAATAGTATTTTATTAACAATTAAAAAATTAATTTTTTAAAATAAAATAATTATTTTATTAATTATATAAATTATAGAGACTAAAAAATATTTTTTTGTTAAAAAATTTTCAAAATCAAAAGGACACGTGTCCCTTGTCCATATATCGGTCTCTCATTTAATATATTAATGATATAATATTTATTATTATTCATATTAACTATATTCCTTCCGTATCAAAAAAAAAAAAATAATTTTGTTTTATTTTATAGTTATATTAAGAAATGTAGTTTTTTTTAATTTATCATATTAATTTTATTATTTTTTTAATATTATTATTTAAAATATTTTTATTATATATTTTTTAATATTTATAATAATTAAAGTACTATTATTTTTAGTAAAATTTATAATTTCAATATAAAAAATAAAAATATAATTAATATATATAATAATATTATTATAAATTAATAAAAGATATATTTAGTATTTATTTATTAAATTAATATTTAAAAAATAAAATATAATTATATTTTGAAACTGACGAAAAAAAAGAATTATTTTTCTAGAACGGATAAAATACAATATTTATTATTATTCTATTTCTCATGATTCAAACACTAGGAAAAGAAAACGCGGTCGTTTTATGTGCTAGAAAGACTGCATCTATGTCGAAAATGCACGAGATCTCCAGTCTCCAGTTTATAAGGAAGACTAGGGTTTCTCTAGCAACCCTTAGCGCTCTCTCTTCGCAAGTGCAAATTGCAAACTCTAGAAACTAGTTGCGCAGCCAGCTCTAATCCAATGGGTACTTTCTCTCTCTCAGCTGATAATCTCTATACTTTTGTTCCAATCATGATGCGTCTCTTGTTGGCAGTAAAGTAGTTATATTTTGCTGTTGATTTGCTTCAATGTTGTTCTCGTATCTCGAAACCATCATTTTTTTTATCTATTTGCTGTTGCACTGCTCTTCATTTAGCATTACTCAATAATTTTTTATCCATTTTACTATTTTTCTAGTTGTTAGGGTACCATTAATTATAAGTTTTGCTGTTCTTGGATTTGCAAAAGAGCAAAGGCTTGTGTTATGTGGTTCTATGTTGGGTTGCTGAGATAAATATAATTGGATATGTATTTCTTTTAAATAAAAAATTTTCATTTGAAAGAGCTAACTTGACGCCCATTTTGTGTGTTTTTACTATTAGGCTTTATTTATTTTTCTTTGTCCGTTCAACACTGAAATCTTTAGGTGATAATGATATGAAATCTTTTGCTATATTTTTGCATATAATTGCATTTGCTTTACACAAACATGCATATATTTTCTGATTTTGAAGGGTACTGCTTCACTCTATAAAATATGTATATAAAAAGAATAATGTGTAGTCTAAAGGCTTTGACTTTATGGGTTTGATGAAAATAGGGGCGTACAAGTATGTCTCTGAGCTATGGAGGAAGAAGCAATCTGACGTGATGAGGTTTTTGCAGAGGGTGAGGTGCTGGGAGTACCGCCAGCATCCTTCAATTGTTCGTGTCACCCATCCTACACGCCCTGACAAGGCTCGCCGTTTGGGCTATAAGGCAAAGCAGGTAAGGCATGGACTTTGGAGTTTTTTTCTATTAGTTTTATATACATGGAGGTTCAAGAATCTCATGGGGTAATAATAATCTTTGATTTTGTTAGTTGTTCTTGTTAGTTGATGGTTTTCCTTGCCCTTTGTTGCCCTCAAAGTGGCATGTTACAGCTATTTTTAATTTGAATTCCCAATTATTCGTCTATGTTGGCAATGGAATCTGTTGAAAGGTGTGCAATTTTTTGTTAGTCCACCGTCTTTGCTTCTTTGCCACTGTTTATTGCATTTAAGCATTATGATCTTCATACCTCATTTTGTTAGCTTTTGCTGGACAATGGGGACCCTGTTTGACATATGTAATTCTTGCTGGTTATGCGGTGTCTTGATGCATATGAAATTCTCCTTGAGAGGATGTATGTGCACGATGATAAGATGATATATCAACCGAATCTATCATCTGACCAAGTGGGTTCTAGCCTACTGAATTCACTTTTGTCTTTATCTGATACAGTTTTGATCAGAATTCACATATTATGATATTCAGACCTCATTTTGTTAGTCCATTTCTGGACAATGGGGACAATGTTCTTTGACATATATAATTTTTGCTGGTTAAGTGGTGTCTTGATGCATATTCATTTCTCCCTAGGAGGATGTATATGTACGATGATAAGATGCTTCTTGAGACCAGAATCTGACCAAGTGGGTTCACTTATACTGAATTCACTTTTGTCTCGATTTGATGCAGTTTTGATATTAATTAGTAGGTTTATGTATTCATTTTAGTTTTGATTTGATGCAGTTTTGATATTAATTAGTAGGTTTATGTTTATAAAATTTTTGAATTTTTCTTGGTGTAATCTTTTTGACCATGTGTTTTATGAATTTATGATTTGATAGTCATGTTAATGTGTAAAGGTTTTCATTTTGCTCTTTTAATAAGACTTCTTGCTTTTGTTCTCCCATTGTTGTATGTTTGCATGGCGCTGCAGTCTATGACAGTTTACTAGTTTATATTCGAGGTATATGCAATGGAACATACTTTAGTAATTTACTTATTCTGTACTTTGTTTGATTGCTCATAAAAATTCTTTCTTTACAAAGATATAAGTATGAATATGTTAAATTAATGTTGTTATTGCTTGTGCTGTATACAAGTGCATAACATTCTTTTGTTATTTGCCTGGATAATTACTTGGTCAATTTTTTTCAGGGATATGTGATTTATCGTGTTCGCGTTAGACGTGGTGGTAGGAAGAGGCCTGTTCCCAAGGGTATTGTCTATGGTAAGCCCACCAACCAGGGTGTGACTCAACTGAAGTTTCAGCGTAGCAAGAGGTCTGTTGCCGAGGAGCGTGCTGGTAGGAAGTTGGGAGGTCTCAGGGTTCTCAATTCATACTGGATTAATGAGGTCTGAAATCTAACTTTAAATGTATACCTGTACTGCTTTACATGTTGTTCATGTAATGATTGTCCTCATGTTTCTTCTATTTCTTTCATTGGTACAGGATTCTACTTACAAGTATTTTGAGGTCATCTTGGTTGATGTAGCACATAATGCAATCCGAAATGACCCAAGGATCAACTGGCTCTGCAATCCCGTTCACAAGCATAGGGAACTCCGAGGGCTCACCTCTGCTGGAAAGAAATACAGAGGTCTCCGTGGAAAGGGACATCTGTACCACAAGAATCGTCCTTCTCGCAGGGCAACCTGGAAGAGAAATAACACTCTCTCCCTTCGTCGCTACCGTTAGTTTATTGATATGCTTGAAGGTGTTGCTTTATAGATTTTGTCTGGAGGCCAAGAGTTTGAAATTATGGATATCGAAATACTTGGGACCATTGTTCTGAGTTAAAAATGTTGAGCTTCTTGAATTTGCATTATATTGTATTTGAAGTTCTCAAGAAATATGGCCTTCTATTAAATAATATATATTTTTTTAAAATCTAATTAAAACTTAATTTTCTTACCATTTTTACAAATTATAAGAGGTTGTAATCAGCAAATTTCAAGTGGTTTACTAAGAAAATTGTTAAAATATAACATTAAAATGACAAAGAAATAGTCTGCTGCTTCGCTTATATATTGTCCAAGATGAGCATTAGCTCTTACCTTTTAGGTCCATTTGGGTTTGAATAAAAGAGAGAGATCTATGTGTATTTTTTTACTTTGTAATGAAAATCTAAACATACCTTCATTCCAAATGCATGCTTATCTAAATGAATTTTATTTTACTTTTTGACTTTTGAAAATTTAATTTAATTTAATTTCTTATTAGTTTGAATTCCTAGTTAGATTTTAGTTCTTTAGCTTTTAAGAATTGAAATGCTTGTGCACTAGATGTGATGCATTGAGCTGAACTGCAAACAAAACATTTACTTCTGAATTTAGAGCATTATTCCATCCACGTAGCACTCTATAAGATTCGGATTGAGTTGCTGTTATGTTAAAAATATAGTAGTTATTATTGTGTTGGTTTTTTAGAATCTAAACAATTTTTGTATAAATTTTTAAAAATTATTATAGTATTTTTTATATGAAATAAAAATTAAATAAATTTAAAAATATATATTAGAAGTATATTAATTTAAATTATTAAATTTTAATGGTTTAGATTTAACATAATTTATATTGATTTTTTATATTTATTTAATTTTTATTTTGTATAAAAAATATATCATTAAATTTAATATAAAAAATATTTTTTTTATTATTATGATTTTTAAAAATTTTTAAAACTCCAAAAAATGGACACAACAAAAACTACTATGTTATTAATACAACGGCCCTTGTCAACCCACAAGATTCTACAAGGCTCGCCGAATAGAATCCTCATCTTAACTAATAAGCACACATTTAAAGTTCATGACTCCCAAGATGTCACGGGCCCAAATCTGTGCCCCCAACTTGGGACCGTGAGGCGCTTGTCAATCCGTCACAAGCCAGCCAATCGTTCAACTACCTGTAAGAAACCATCACAATAGTTATTAATAAAGGGTCATTGATAGCCATAAAGACATTTCATAGGGACATTAGAGCATCGCAACATCATAGCAACCAAGCATTCACAAGAACAAGGGACAACATGTGAAGAACATCATATCACGATCATTTTATTGATTGATAGCAAATCATTACATATAAAAGCCACAGTGCGCCCATTGTAAGCAGGGGGGAACCTACAATGGGCTAAGCAACCAACAGTGCCTGGCTCCCCAATCACTTGGCTCACCAGTCACTCCCCCCTATATATGCTAAAAGAGCAAACTGGGCTGTATGAGTAAGAGAAAGCACTAGGTGCGAGGAGGAGAGTACCTCCTAATTACAAAATTACTTAACCAAATGATCTAATTCCAAAGTCTAACATATTAGTCCCTAAAATATTACAAAATCAACCCCCCGTTACATTCTCCCCCACTCCAACAGTCAACGACCC